>PITB01002267.1:0-158222 GCA_004024585.1 Paradoxurus hermaphroditus
GAGGGGGAGGAGGAGGGGGAGGAGGAAGGGGAGCAGGAGGAGAAAAGCTTAGTCTTCCCTAAGTCAGATTTGCATGGGTAAAATGTTAATATAAATATTGCAGAAATCGTCCACCGAGCAGGAAATGCCTGGAGACTCATCGGTACTTTTCCTGTGTTTCTACCAACACGGAAAGTCCGGGCGCCGTTTCGTCGGATGTTAGACAACAGTAGCAAAGTGGAATCAGTCATAATCTCAGCTATTCTTTTAAACGTTAACTCGGTCGCAGCTTTACTTCTTCCATTTGAATCTAGCATCTTCTGGGCCTCTGAATTTCACATGGAGACTTACATCACTTGCCTCTGGAGTCTTAGGAAGATGTAAATGCGTACAACTTACTCCAGACTCACCAGACTCCCTGTTTCATATCGCTGACACATTCGTCCTATGTTCTTACCATGCGATGTGTCCATCTGCAGCATTTATGTCTCGGGATTGTTCTACGTCTGTTTCCAGACCTTTTCTCTGTGGACACCGTGTTCACCCACTTCTGTGAATCAGACGCAGTGTTTGCTATCTCCTTTGAAAATACGATAAGTCACTATGTCTGGAGCTATTTTGTCTAAAACTTACTCAGGAGTGCCTTTGTCGTCTCGTTTTGCGTATCCCAGAAACAACCGAAACTCCTAAGTGGCATTATTCGTGTTGTGAATTCTCACCAGCTCTCCCGCTCTTGGAGATCCTAACGACAGCCATCTTAAATCTGACATCTATACGTGGTTCTCTGGTTTTACTTCGCTTCCCTGAAAGCGCCTGCAGCCGCAGCCAGAGCGCTTTATCTTCAACGGACCCACCACCACCACCGTTTCAATGCTTCACAGGAGCGACGACACCACCAGAGACTTGGCTACAGACTCCCGGCGGCCTGGCTCCGACGACGACGTTACGACCACAACCATCCTGCTGGGCCTGGATCTCCACGACTCTGCTCCAGAAGCGCCTGGGTTCCTGAAGCTGGGCTGGGGCGACGAAAGCAGAAAGACGCTTCCTTACCAACAGCAGGGGGAGAACACACTTTCCTGCGTGGGAACAAGGTCACGTGCGTGCACGGTAGCCCACGAGTGACAACAACATGAGGGCAGAATCTCCCTCACTGAAGTGAAAGAAAGAATAGTAACTTCTCTGTACTTCCTTGAGGAGCCACTTGCTTCTCCCCAGAGGCCCCTGAGCTCATCCTGGAGGTACATTCTTACCTGTCTAGAGGGCATTTGGCCCACGACCTTAGAAATACTCCACGATGTAAACCCTGAAGACTGGACTTAATCCACAGAGATATTTATTTCTACTCTGAAGATTCCAGTGAAGACTCAGATTCACGAGGTGTCCAAGGAAACACTACATGGCCGGTGGGGGGGGGGGGTGCAGGGGGAGGGCACTTTTCCAATAGAAACAGAGAAAACCATTTTCATTTCCCCCGACACCTGTTACCTCACGATCTAGTGGAGCCAGGATGACACAGGGCTGACCGAGGCCGACTCTTAGTTGTCTGGAATAGTGCGGAAGCTGCGACAGGGGCCTACCTTCTAGATCCACAAGGAAGCCCTTTCTCTTTCCTCTTACGGATCTATGCCGCGAGCTGTAACAATTTAGTAGACTTCGCTTTTGTGAACTGACACAGCTGAAAATATCCTATTGTCTAACCACAAGCTCATTTTTGTATCTATCTGACTCCTCATCCTAGCTTTTTCTGGAAATTACCTTTGAACGAATCTCTACATGACTTCCTTTGATCCACAGTGTGCTTCGGACTCCTACCTCGGTACTATTTGAAATCTCGTATGGTTTCGCACAAAGTGTTTTATTCACATTGTCACAGAAAACTGAAGGCGTCCTCTTCCTGCTCTCTCTCCAGCCCTGCTTGTGAACCTCCCGAGTGGGGGGGTGGGGGACGGATTGAAAAGCTCTCACTCGACTTCCGGCTAGCTGGACCAACTCCACTGAAAACAGGTGCTGGGCCTGCACAGTATAAAGCGAAGATGCCGCGTGAGGCTCTGTCGTGCTGCTCAGTAGACACTCCCAAGGTGCAGCACGTGGACAAAAGCAGGAGGCCAGTGTGCACAATGCGACCCTTCCGGTCACACCGGGAGAAAATGCATATTCATAGTTACTGCTGCACACTGGAGAGAATCGCAGGAGAAAGTAAGGATAGCACTTCCAGAGGGGACGCAGTGGTGACAGGTGGCAGAGCGAGGGGGCACTGCAGGAGAGGGGGCCCATGTAGTTACTGGCCACGTGAAGGGATTACCTTATCCGAGCCAACAGACCCCATGAGGCTCCTCAGGCTCGCAGGATGGGGTAGAAGGGCTGGTCCGCACTCTGGGCGCCGGGCTGAGACTGCCGTCTCCTCGCAGGCTGCGGGCAAGTGCAGGTCCCCGTCTGCCGGCCCGGCGGGCGGCCCCCTTGGTCCTCCAGGTCAGCATCGGCCTGTCGAGGCCTCGTACTCCAGATCTGTGGGGGCAGTATTTAATGTACAATGAGTACTGAATATTCTTCATTACCTTTTTTTAAATAGGTTTCTCAGCCTTTAACTTTGAGCCTGTCCCGGTTCTTGACCAGAGGATGCAGCACTGACCGCACAGACGAAGCCCTGCTTTCTGGAATTCTCTGAGCATCTCCTACATCCCTGGCCCCACGTCCGAGGCACTGCTTACGTTACTATTTAACCAGTATGGCTAATGTCACTTTCGTGGCTGCCCCGTACTCGGCAACAGGGGGAAGCGCAGAGCAAGTGGGCAGCCAGCGGGGCAGAGCCTGGGCGAGCTGAAGCAGCTGGAAGGAACTCCCGGGAAGGATGTGGCGGGTGCTAGGACCCGGGGCAAGACTTCTGGAAAAGGACCCGGCGGGCGCTAGGACCCGGGGCGGCCCGAAGCTTCCCGTGCGACCGCCGAGCATGCGCGGCCTCGACCCGGGCTCCAGCTAGTTCCGGGGGCCCGGGGCGCCCCCGCCCTCCCACACCGGGCGGAGGGACCGGCCGCGGCGGCCAGGGCCCCCCGGGAGCCCGGACGGCCACAAGGCAGGGCCTTCCGAGGGGCGCGGGCCCTCTGACCGTCCCTACCGCCCCGCCCCGGCACGCGTCTCCTCCCTCCGTTTCCTTTACGAGCCCTTCCATACGGCCTCTCAGACGCCATTGCTTCTTTCACAAAAGCAAGGCTTCCAGGAGCACCGCTCGGCAGTGGTGACGTAGGACACTGTAACTGGGTGTAAGGCTGCAGGTTCCACGTGACTGGGTGGCTGCAAAATGAAAAACAACGTGCGTTGTGTGGCCCGTACGGGGATCGAACCCGCGACCTTGGCGTTATTAGCACCACGCTCTAACCAACTGAGCTAACCGGCCCGCCCTGCTACGCGTGCTTTACTCACGTGCTTTAAAGTCACAACGAACCAAGACTGACGCGCGCCTTTCCCTGCAGAAAGTTTAAGAAATGCTGTTCCTTCTATAAAAAGGGGAAAAGAGACGTCCCACGGCCGACACAGCTGAGCTGGCTTCTTTCGGGAAAACTCGGTCCTTCCCAAACTGCAGAAGCACACAGATGGCGCCGAGCGGAGCTTCCTCTCTCCTACCCAGTCCGGGAGGGGCCGACCGCGGAGCCGCCGCCGCGCAGCGCATGCTTCCGGTCCCGGGACGGTTGGAGCAGGTCTGCTCCGCCCAGACCGTGGGGGCCCGGGACCCCGCGCCCCGCGGCCCCGAATCTGGGGCTGCAGTGCGGCTCTAGGGACGCGTGGTGGCGCCCGAGTGCTGGCCTGGCGGCCGCGGGGACACCTGTGCACCGCCCCTCTCGAGAGACTCTGACCCTTCTCCGTCCCCAGAGAACTCAGACACCCCAAATCCATGACAAAAGAAGTCGAGACCAGGGTGAGTGCGTAGTTTGGGCTGTTATCTGGGCCTGAGCGGGCAGAGGAGCTCAGGCGCGGTGGGTCAATTCCGAGAAAGCAGGCGGGAAACCTTTGTTGCCCGGAGCGCGCGCCTCCCAGTGCGGCGGGATCCACCTGCCCGCAGGTGTCCGGGGGCCGAACAGCCGCAGATCGACCCTCTCCTGGTCCTCCTTTCTCTGTTGGACCCCACCACCCTCCCGTTTCTCTTCTAACTTACTACTCTTGGTTGCTTCTCAAGTTCATCGACCCACTTTATACACACGTGTATCTGAGTACTCGAAACGCACTTTTTCTTTTGTTCTATTTGAGAAAGGAGAGCTATATCTTTCAACAAGGCGAATCAACTACTTACTTTCTAGCATGCCATTTATAAATTTTGTTTTTAATTTAAAAATAAAAGCTGTAAGACCATGTTCTTCATCTTTAGCACATTTCTTTGAGTCCCCGTCCTCCAAGCAAACTAGTAAGATGTCTTAATTCGGTTTGTCTTGTAGTAAAAATTCAGTGCAAGTTGAATTGAAAAACCAGGATTTTTTGCTCTCCGTAGCCCCTTCTCTTCTCTTTGTGGCTTACCACCACACCCCTGGCTTTCCAAACGCTGAGAACTCTCTCTGCTGTTTGGGTTCTGGGCAACCTCTTTGCTCTTCAGTCTTCCCCAGGCTGTTTTTTGGCCAGGAGATCTCTCTCCTTCCAGAGAGCCTTGGAGAGATGTCTCTCAGCTCTCAGTCATGGCTCTTGGCAGTTTAATACAAAGTGCCTTGGATGGGTTGCCCTTAGCTTTCCTGCCCTGACTGCTGGCTTTAGAGGCTTGGGGGGGCGGGGCGCTCAGTGAGTATTTATCTCCACTCTCTAGCCTTTTCCCTCGGCCCCTTTTTGGCTTGCTTGCCCACAGCAGAGACAGTTGGCAGTGGTTTTGGCTACGTGGAATTCTCTGCTTGGGTCACGCAGGCCCACCAACAAACTTTTAAAATCTCTCGGATTTCCTTCCAGGCTCTCCCAGTCAGGTCTTCATTGTTTTCTCTTCCTGTGCTCCTCCGCCCATCTGCCAGGGAGAACGCCAACCGGGGGCCTTTTTTTTTTTTTTTAATCCTACAAAGGCCTCTTTCTGGAGTTTAGTCTCCATAGGTTCTTTCGTACCCTTGACTCCCTGAAGTGTTCAGAAAACATGGTATTCTGAAGTTTATGGCCTCGTTTTAATTAGCAGGTTGAGACGGAGACACCGTTGCAACTTTGCCCAACCTAATAAAATATTTCCAGATTTCTGTGCCAGAATTGCTTTCGTCATCCCTGAAAAGAGTTCCCTTAAAATATATTTGGCAATGGCCTAGCCACTCTCAGTAAAGAAACGGCCCATTTGAGGGCCTACTTTGTGCCACGTGATTCCGTGTTATTTCAAGTAAGCTTTCCATCACAGCTCATGTATTCAACTGATAGTGAGAGACAGCCATGAGTGTCCTCATACTGAAGTTAGGAAAAATTAGACATAATATATACTATACATGTTGCCATGGAAACTTCCAGAAGGGAAATGGCTGACCACTGACAGGTGTGTTGCCAGACTTGACTTAGACTTCTGGGTGAGATTTCTGGGTACCCGGGAGGGGCAAAAGAATGTCATGTGGGGTTTAGGAGACATTTCAGAAGGTTACCTAGGCTATAGGTCGCTGATTTCACAGATGCTTACGACATCCTGCCTGTCGTGTTCCAGTCTGGTATAATTTATACAAATTGACTCCTCCCATTAGGGTTCCCTCCTGTGAACTGATCTCTCTGAAGTCGCGGGGGGCAGGGAACACTTAAGTCGTTTTTAACAGAAGTTGCAAGTGTCATGTCACTCCCATCATTCATCCAAAGCTCACGCAAAAATCAGGGGGAGGCATTTTGAGCAATAAGTCAAAGAAATCTGTATCTGGACTGATCATTTTGGGACAGGAAATAGTACTCCTGTTCTGCTTATTTGCTGCTAGGTCCTGGTACCCAGACGTGAAAAACGTCATCACCAACGTGACCTAACACTCCAAAGCGTAGTGACTTTGAGCGAAGGAGGGAAGGCAGATGAGCAGAAGAGGAAACATTTAATAAAAGACTGAGAGCAAATGAAACAATACAAAAAATGTTTTGAGATCTGAAAGTGTTAAATACTTAAGTTTTGTAATTCAATTTTTTTATTTTGAGATCCACGTGGATTCACATACAGTCATAAGAAATAACACAGAGTGTCCCCAGGCACCCCTTACGGTTTTCCGTAATGGTAACATCTTGCAAAACAATATTACAACCAGTGTATTGATATTCAAACAGTCAGGATCCAGAACATTCCCAACGGCCCAAGGGTTCCTCAGATTGCCCGTTTAGGACCACGTCCGCTTCCTCCTGCCCGCATCCCCTCCTTAATCACTGGCGACCACTCATCTCTCCCCATTCGGACAGTTTCACCATTTCAAGAATGTTCTATAAATGGAACCATACAGTATATAACCTTTGGGAATTTTTTTTCACTCCAAATTCTCTGCAGATTTATCCAGATTCTTCCAGGTATCAGTAGTTGATTCCCTTTTATCACTGATTCGTATTCCATGGTATAGACGTTTAATCATTCGCTCCTGGATTTTTTCTGCATTTTGGCTCTTGTGAATAAAGTTGGTGTAAACACTCACACACAATTGAAGGAGAGAAAAAATGTTTTGCCTGTACTCTTTTAAGTTCTTGACCGAGGCCCTCCCACCGCCCATTATAAAAGACAGATTAACAAAAGTAAAAGAAACAGAAGTTTAATAACCTATATACCTCTTGTATACAGGGGCGAGGCCCAGGAAAACTGTCACTACCTCGTATACAGAAGACATACATATCGTTAAACTTCTGTTCCTTTTTCTCTTGTTAATTTGTCCTTTAGTGCGGGGAGGTCTCAGCCAAGAATCTAAGAAGGTAGAGGGAAAATTACTTTTCCTCGCCTACACAGTTATTTGTGTGGACATAAGTCTTCATTTCTCTAGCATGAATGCCAAGGAGAGCAATTGTTGGTCGCAGGGTGATTTTATATTTAGTTTCTAAAGATCTGCCAGCGCGTTTGCAGAGCGGCTGCATGACATTCCCACGCTGGCGTGTCAGTTCACTGGGCTGCCGTAAGGGTCGTTTCTGTTGTTCCGTCTTCCAGTTCACGCATTCTTTCCTCTGTCTCTTCCTTTCCGCTGTTGAGCCCAGGCTCTGAGATCTTTGTTTTGGTTATTGAATTTTTCAATTCTAAAATTTTCGTGTTGTATTTCTGGATTCTCTGATTTCATTTTTTTCCTGATGCTTTCTATTATTTTTCAGTTGTTTCGAGCATACTCATAATTGTTCATTGAAGCATTTTCAGGTGGCTGCTTTAAAATCTCTGTCAGATAATCCCTACATCCCTGACATCTTGTTATTGGGCTCGCTCTGTTGAATGTCTTCTTTTATACAGTTTGAGGTTTTTCCTGGTTTTGGCTTGCCAAGTGATTTTTCAACTGATGTCTGGACATGATGTGCTTAGTGTTATGAGACTCTGGCTCTTACTTAAACTCTCTCTTTTCATTGACTTTCTCTACTTGTAGGGAAAGTGGGGGGGGGAGGGACAACTGTTCATTACTGCCAGCGGGGCGGTCCAGAAGCCCAGGACCCCCCACTCAGCCTCCACTGACACCGGTTTACGTGTAAACCCATCCAAAAGCGTCCTCACAGAAACGACCACAATAATGTTTGACCAAATCCGTGGGCGCCACGGCCCATTCAAGTTGGAGCATAAAAATGAACGATCACAACCAGGAAATATTTTTATCCTCCCAAACGATCACTGAAGAAAGCCAAGACACTCGGAGATGTAGATCTTTGCTAAAGTGTTTCTCCTTGAATGAGATATTATTTTTTCCTCCTGGTCTCAGTGATTTTTTGTGTGTGAAAACAGCTTCTCATCCCCGTCCTGTTAAAGGTAACCACTTGTTAGATCCGCTAGTCAGAATGCCCCACCTCACACGTAACCTCATGATCTGTTGCCCAAATAAAACTTAGGCTTCGTTCATTGATCTGCATATTTAGCCGACGGCACAAGTGTAAATTTTGGCAAATTCAGCCAACGCATTTTTTACCAAAGAAAATGAAAAGACGATGAAAACGAAAACCTGTTAAACGTCCCTCGCATCCCATACACCACGTCCCGTGCGAACAGGGCTGTGGTTTATTGACCTGTGAGAGGGAAGCCTTCATCCTTCGGGGTTTTGTTCGCTTTTCGGCTTCTCGGAATTTGCAGACACAATGAGACTTTTTGACTGTCTAGAAATGTTTGCCGTGGAGACGATCTGGGAGGTGCGAAAGACCCGAGGAGAAACAGCAGGTAAACCCAAACACGCTGCAAAGCAGGCGGGCGTTTCTGGAGAGCTGGCCCGGGACTCCCCGCCGTCCGGGAACACCCCGAGGATTGCCGGCTCGGTGTCCCTGAGAGGGTTCTTAGTTGGACGCAGTCACCCGAGCTGACGGAGGAACGGTGAAACGTGGGCCCGAGAAGAACAGAGCTGCACATTCGAGGGACTTTTCTTTCCCCGCTCTTGGTTTCACCACTGCCTTAAAGAAAAGAGTGCCCCAAAGGCTGCAGGCAGTTCAGTGAAGTATTATTGGAAAAGGAAACGAAGAGTAAAAATAAGCTACAGAATCAGTAGACGGAAAAAAAAATGTTGCTTTTTATTAAATATAGGGCATCTGTTTAATTTGTCTTATCGTAATTAGCCTTTTAAAAATTCTTACACGTATGCGTCTTATACATACACAATAACATCGTCTACACAACTTAAATATCCAATAAGAAGTTTACGTTTCTCTGTCAGAGGACAGAAACATTATAAAATTACTGTCATGTTTTCTCACATGAATTATTTGTTTAGTCCTGCCATTAACTACTAATTGCCACTTTTAACCAGTCCTATTGTTTTGATTAAGTAATAGGATTAATGTAACAGAACGGCAAATAGAATAATATAATTTCCAATAAACACCTGTTTTTCATACTTTTATGGTAACGTGATAATACCTATGTGTATGTATTCATTTTGTATTTCAGGTTTGTGTTGGTCAGTTTGGACCTGGGTCGGCCGTCTAAAGCTGGCCTTTCCGGCTCCGCTGCTTCCGCGGAGCCCCGGGCGCCCGGGGGGCCGGGGGAGAGAACCGCCGCCAGGCCTGTTTGCTGGGCGGCCTTCGGGCACCTGCGCCGAGGGCGGAGCTGACGCAGGTGCGGCGGGGAGCTGGGGGCGGGGGCGGGGCACGACCTTGGTGCAGCACCTGCTCCGGTGGCTCGGGTGAAAACACCTGCCCATCATTTCGGGGAAAATAGTTGTTTCCGCCCGGTTTCGAACCGGGGACCTTTCGCGTGTGAGGCGAACGTGATAACCACTACACTACGGAAACAGTCGTGCCTGTGCACACGTGTTTGTGCCTGTGACTACACTAACGGAGACTTTTGCCTGCGGGGGGCCTGTCCAGGAAATGTTCCTTGTTACGGTGCGTTCCTCTCTCTCTACTTATGAACAAAGGAAACCGCCATAACCAAGCAAAAGCTTCACCCAGGGCCCCAATTCTTGCGTCATCCTGGAGAATTGGGAAGGGGGGGGCCGAATCAATAATAGAAGTTTTTATTTTTAAAAAAATGTTCCTGGTGTTGACATAGAATTGACATGCAGACTGTGCGACTTTAAGGTGTACAGCGTAAAGGTCTGACTTCCGCCTGTTATGAAACGATTGCAGCTGGAGGATTTGATTTCGAGGCCTCCCCACGCTGTCTGCACCTGTTTCTGTATCCCTGCCGCGGGGACGCCTCTCGTGGTGACAGAAAATGACTCTTCGGGAACCAGGATGGAGCAGCCTGAGCACAGGAGACGGTCAGACGCCATGGACCCTTTCTGGCCAGCCTGTCCCTCTGCAGGTAAGCTGAGGACAAATAGTCCCGCGACGCCGCCTCGCTACCAGGCTTCTGGGACCCGGGAAGGAGCAGGTGGGATGTCGAGGGAACACCGTCCCAGGCGCCGAGTGCGAACGCAGACGGCGTTTGTCCTCACGGAACTCAGCATCAGTAATGAGTCTTCCGTGCAGAGGCACGGCGTCTCTGTTCTGCGGTTCGCCGCCCAAACTCACAGCTGGTAGAGACAACCGTCAGGACGAGGTCGTGTTGTCTCGGTCTTGGGTCTCGTGCGCTGTCCCAGTCTAGCTGGACACACAACCACACTGGCAGTATTTGGCAACAAAATGTAGTGCCGCGTTTGCTCTTGGCGAGACCGTGTTCTCAGCCGGAGGACAAATCTTTCTAAAGTCACCGCTAAAAAATGAAGGGACCCAAATACAAATGAACTGACTCAGGGGAGAGAGAAATCCCCGCCTTGGGGAACGGGTCAGGACAGGAGAGTGGAAAGGGAAGGAGGGAACGGCCTGATAATTTAGGGATGGGTGGGTCTGTATTTTAGTCCCAGATTTTGCTACACATTAGAAATATTAAAGACTTTATTCTTTTTTCTTCTGGAATGAAATAAGCTTGGAAGGGGAACCATCACGCCGCTCAACCGTATTTAGGGAAGTTGCTCCCCGCTTCCAGATGACGCCCCCCTCAGCGCTAACTGGCAGAAGTAGCCCTGCCCTCCCAACCTGAAGAAGGGCAGTGTCCTCCCAGCCGAGGTATCGGTAATGGCCTCTCCGGGTGCTCGTCCTGCTAAGCTCGGCTGATACGCTCCACGATCCATCGCTGCCGCTTCTCTCCTTTTTTGAGACTCCAGAGGGTCAAGTACAAAGTGCGGCCCATGAGGAGGTGTGATACACATCAAAATAGCTGCATGAGTCTCCCAATTTGTATCGATGGGAACCTGGCAAGGAATTTCGGGGATCGCTAGGAACCGGCTCTGAGCGGGCGTTAATTCCTAGAGACACAAACCATCACGGCTGCCCACCGAGCGAGGGAGGGACTCAGTGACGTTTTGCTTCCCATGCATCCCACTGTGGGCACCGTGGGTCCCTAAACCCGTGCTGAACCCACTTCCCTAATTTCCAGACGGTCCCTTTAATATCATTTCCAGGGCTCACGGAGTGAACACCGTGATGGCAGAGAAGCCCAAGGGGAAGGCACTAGAAACTCCTCTAACGATAACAATAGTAAACGCAAAGCAAGACGGGTGTTCTCGGAGGGATCACAGAGATTAGCGCCAACACCGGGGGCTGGAAAGATACAGGCGGCGATGCCGTCCGCACGTCCAGCCCACGGGCCCGTGTAGTCGCAGGAGAGGCCGCTCGCGCGGGGAACGACCGCGAGCTACTGTAGATGTAGTCGAGGGATTCCTCCAAGTGCATCTGCTCCTCCGGGTGCCATTTCGCCAGTGGAGAGAATTAACGCAGGCGCCGAGTGTGCAGCCAGCGAGAGGGTGAGCGCTGTGTTCCCCGGACCCGGTCGTCGGACCCACGGAAGCGGTGGCCTTCCGGCCGGCTCGGCCAGCAGAGGGCCTGGCGTACCCCGCCCCCGGGGCCTCGCCACACTCCAGCCCCACGTCAGAAATCAGGCACAGGGACCTTTACCCACAGAGCCGTGCTCCAACACAGAAAGCTGATTCCGGTGTTAAACACGGACATTTCAGGCCAATGTGTGTGATGCGAACCGACCACGAGGCGAATGGGGCTGTCTTTCCAGAACTGGCTCGGCCTCGTGGGCCTCACGTGTGTCTCCAACCCTTTGTCCGTTCGGGTGCCATAACAAGGGTACCGTACACTGGGTGACTTAAGCGACAGGCATTTCTCTCTCGAAGTTCTGGAAGCTGGGAAGCCCCAGCTCAAGGCACGGGCAGATTCTGGACCTGGTGAGGGTTTTCGTCCTGGCTTCCCGGCTCATGTGTCTGCACACGAAGGAATGGGCCTCTTTTGTAAGCACCTGATCCCGTTCCTGAGGACCGCGCCCTGCGGACCCCTCGCCTCCAAGGCCGCACCCCCAGACACCATCGCCTGTCCGGGCTTCGGCTTCCGGGCTGCGGCTTTGGAGGAACACGCCGTCCACCGCAAGCCCCTGAACAACCTCTTCCTCTCCTGACTTGCAGCAGGTTTGGTGCAGAGTAAGCTGATGCGAGCCTTCGTGCACGGCGGCAGTGCCGCGAGGGGTCACAGGTCAGACTGGGGTCACCGTCCTCTCCTGGCCGCCTGTTTTCCTTCCTTTCTCTTGTGAAAAACATCTTTCTTCCCACGTCGTTAGAAGAAGTGATACTGAACCGTGACACTAGCGCTAATGCTGAAGCAAGTTACGGAAACGCCTCGAGAGGAAGCCAGCTGACCGCACGCGTCAGGACCCGCCGTCCCACGGTGGCCTTGGCTGACAGAGGCCAGAGGCGGCAGAGGATCCATTTCTGAGACTTGTTCCCTCCTCGCCCTTCTTCCTGAAACTAAGAAAGGAAGTTGACTGAGCAAGGCTCTGCAGCAAATTGTAAAATCAAAGATGCTTTAAAGAGAACTGTAATAATTTGCCAGTGCGTTCCCTTCCAACTCTGTCTCCATTGGGCAGCGTCTACACTCGCTTGGCTTCTCGGGGCTCTGGGCTGGGGAGTCCATCCTGGAGGAGCGAGAAGGATCATCTCCTGGGGGACGCTGACGCGCACAACAACACGGCAGGCGTGGCGGCACCGAGAGTCTGAGACACTGTTGGAACTGAAGAGAATCTCCACGAAGGTGAACTCCCCAGGCGGAGGCGGGAAGGGAGGGTGAGCGCTGACAGCTTGTGGAAGGCGTCCTTTGAAGCGGCCAGCCTCCTTCTCTGTTTTTTCCTAGAAACTCCTGAATTCCTTGGCAGAATAGGCCAAGGGGGAAATCAAGATCCAGCTGAGAAAGAACCACAGACATTTCAAAAGACACTCAGATCCGTGGATGGACTGCACAGCGTTGGTCCCCACGGGTCTCCAAAGGGTCTGTCTGAGCTCCGGGAGTTAAACCAATGAAACTGCCCCCAGGCCAGCCCCGGGTGGGTCCCGGGTCTGTCGCAGAGCTGCGAACTGGTTAAATGGCAAAGCCGGGGACAGGGACTGGAGGTCGCTGCAGAGTCAGTCCACTCAGAGCTCTTCGCCACGACAGCATGTCCCGTGACGCAACGCCTGGAAACTGCGCTCTAAGGAGAGCTACACTCGGGGCCAGACCGAAAACGCTCCTTTCTCTACAAAAACAAAATACGCACGCGCGCGCGCGCACACACACAGATATTTGAAATTGTACTGCTAGACCCAAAGGAGGAAGCTGAAGCTATTTGAACTCTGTGAATCGGGACAGATTAGTCCGAGGCTGCACTGTGGAGAGAGGACCCCCTCCGAGTCTCCGGAACACTCTAGAGCAAAGCAAGACCGCTCCCCGACGGGCCTCGAAACCAGGGTGTGCGTTCCAGGCCTCGTGCCCTGCACCCCCAGAGTCAGGCGAGGACTCCGTTCCGGAGCCTTCTTCTTGTGGCCTCTACCTCCTCAACCAACTCCAAATGGGACTCGCTCCCTCCAGGGGACCGGGCGAGGCCTGCTCCGAGCCCCCGGGACTGCTGATTCCAGAAGGGAAGCTCCGAGCACCAGTCCAGAGGAGGCCCCTGGTGAAAACAATTCTGTCCCCCACCTCCTCGTTCTAGTGTTTTCTTGAGCTTTTCATTGTTTTTAATAGGTGCGTCTGACGTCTGAGATGCACTTTCTCCCTCCTGCTCCTCAGCGCATCCGCCTCCTGCGTCCCCAGCCACTCAGATGACTCCTGTCAGCCTGACGCCACTGCTTATCCTGGAGGGAATTTTTTGGTAAAACCGTATGTACGATCTAACACAGATATATTTCCAATGGTGACACCGTATGCAGACTGCGCCGACCGTTGCTTTTATTTTAAAATACGTGTTTGTACATAAGGATTTTTCTCATTTTCCTTTAAATATGCATAGCCCGGCACTGTGGAGTTAGGCCGTGACGTATCCAGTTAAATAATTCGGAATAATTAGGTCTCTCCCAGCCTTGTGCTTACGATTACTGCCGCAGAGTACAAAGCGGAGCGCGCTGTGGTCTCCGCTGTGTGCGCGTCTTCCCCGTGGCCTTGTGGAAGCGCTGGAGCCAAGGGTGTGGGCGTGTGACGTGCTGGTAAGATGCTGTCCCGCCGTCCTCCTGGCGGCGGCAAGGCGCAGTCTGTCCTGTGGAGAGCACAATCACATGGGACGCCGGGCTCGCTGGGTACCACTCCTTACTTCCTTTCCTGCCAACCGTGAAGTAAAACCAGGCAATCCACGAAGATTCCAGAAGAAGTCTGGAAATCAAGGATTCTTGCAATGCTGGAATACCGCCTTCTCTCCGAGAGGTGAGATTTTGGAGCCTGGGGCCTGGCAGGACAGGGGTGAGTTGGAGGGGGCAGGGGTGGGGGGTGCTGAGTGGAGACACCTGATGAAGGGGCTGGGGCATGGTTTCCTGTTCTGTCCACTCAAAGTAAGCCCGCCAGTTGCGCAGAAGCAACCAGATTGCGGCAGGGCCTGCACGAGTGTGTATTTTACTGTGTCAAGGGGAGCCCCATGCTGGGCTGTGATGGCCGAGTGGTTAAGGCGTTGGACTCGAAATCCAATGGGGTCTCCCGCGCAGGTTCAAATCCTGCTCACAGCGCTCTCTGCTGCTTTTTCTATCCACGTTGCTGTAGGAAATTCCAACGAAGCACTGTCTTCTCAGCTTTTCCTCTTATTCCGCGAGCTGAAAAGTGGGAGGGCGACTTCCTATCCAGAGGTCTGTGTTGGTCCCGCCACCTTTGCTTAAGCACCCCTGGGGTGTTTGGGACACTTGCGCCCTTGTCCCAGCCGGTCACCCGAGAATCCTCCCCCCCCCCCCCAGCTCGGGTGCTGCTTCCTTGCGGGTCCGGGAAGCGAAGCCTGAGATTTAGTGCTCAGAATCGCCGCCTGCTTCGTAGCGAGGTTGTGCAATCCGAAGGCAGACCCCAGGGGCAAAGAGAAACAGGAAGTTTTGTTTTTAAAACTCTTTAATAAAAGTCCCTGTGCTGCTCATGGAGACGTAGGTGAGCTTCCTTAAACAGTTCTCCGGTATTTAAAACAGAGAAGAGGAGGGGAGGGAACTAAAGCGGGCTGGTGGGAAACATAAAGGCCGAGGATCATAAGTGTCCATCAGTGTGTGCGCCGAGAGCTCGCTCAGACGTCGTGCAGAAACGAGGAAATCGAAGCAAAGGGAAGGTAACAATCCGGCCAAGGCAGGGAGCCCAGTGGGCCAGGAGGCTGGAGGCAGGCGCCCTGGCACCCCAGCGCCCATGCTTCTGGCTCTCGGAGGAGAGGACCACCCCCGCTTATAATGCTTTTCTGTCTCCACGTGTCTGTTTGGCCTGCGTCCAGCCCGTTAGTATACGCAGCTGCTTTATGTAACGGTGACGGGCACTCTTTAACTTGATCGTGTAAGTCCAAACTTCGAGGTTCCTACGTGAATCTGCTTCCTAAAATGTTGACCTTTGCTGCGTTCTTGCGACCCTTTGGCCTGATTTGGGAGGGTGGGTGTCTGAGCGTCTGTTCCGCACCATAGAGTCTGAAATTACCTGCCCCGTCTTGAATTACGGCTCTTCAGAGAGTGAGGCGGAAAACCTACGATTAATAACTCAAATAAGGTATTTTATTCCACTGTCTTTTTCATTATATCAAAATTTTAAATCATATGGGTGGCTAATGACTGATCCACACATAGCATCAGTATTAAGCCGGTAAGGAAAACGAGGTTGCTGATGGAGCCGCATAAACAAACATTCACAAGTAGAAACAGGCGTGCACCTGAGTGGAAAACACGCAAACGTCAGTCCTTCTGTCAGTACACGCTGCTGCTGCTTCGCTGCTTCCAGGCAGAAACTCCTTTCATACATGTAACTATTTTAAGGGGATGTAACTTACACGAGCTAACCACAAAGACCATCGGTCAGCTTTACCGGAGTCCACAGGGCCTTCTTGTTCAACTCACTTCTGTCTGCATTGCAAAACTGTGTGCTGAACACCTCGGATGAATAATGAACATCAACACCTCTCAGCTAAGGGGGCCAGTGGCGCAATGGATAACGCGTCTGACTACGGATCAGAAGATTCTAGGTTCGACTCCTGGCTGGCTCGCACCTCTTTTTTTTTTTTTTTTTTTAAAGTAACAATGTCTTTCTGTCTAAGTTCTTCAAACTGGTAAGAGAAACAGACTTTTACTCCTTTGGAAAGTAATTCATCCTCATCCGATCTGCCTCTTCAGCTCGGGTGGTACCGCCACACCGCCCAGCCTGGGCTCTCCCTGAAGTCTGAATGGATGCTCAAATGGTCCCGGCTTTCCTTTTCATCTGCTTCCTTTTGCTGAGACTGAGAGAGTTGACTGAAAGATCTTTGGAAACACAGCTTAAAGATCAAATAAGGAACATCATTGACCATAAAACGGAATGCGGTTCTGATACATGCTACGCCCTGCATGAACCTGAAAGACACGTGCTCTGTGGGAAAGAAAAAAAAACCCAGACACAAAAGGCCCTGTCCTAGGACTGCACTTCTGCGAAATGTCCAGCAGGGGCCCATCCAGGAGCTGGGGAAAGGTGGAGAGGGACCCACCGTGTTTGGGGTAATGAATATGCCTTGCAATTAGATCGTGGTGATGCTTGCACAGGTCCGACTATGCTAAAAACCACTGAACTGTGCACTTCCGTGTGAACTTCATGGTATGTGAATTATACCCTAATTTTTAAAAAACCAAAGAAGTGTCAAAAAAATAAAAACTGGCCAGCATTCTCTTCACTAGGTTGTCCCCCGTCTGGGCCAGGGCTCTCCCTCTTCGGGCTGTCTCTCCTGCACACTTCCTGGGCCTGGGCACCGTCCCCGCCCGGAGGAAAGAGAAGGGGCATCCACTGGAGACATGTGCGACCAAGAAAGACGCGGCTGCGGACGAAGGAAACCGGGGCCTCCCGTGGACCCTCAGTTCCGCGATCTCCGCAGCGGTCCCCCCGCCCCGAACACGCACGGAAGCGAACTGTTTGCAGTCGTGAAGGGTCCCACACAGGAGAGGGACGGACGAGAGAGAGGGGAGGGGGTCCTAGAGACGAGGGCGCGGCGGCCCTGGGCGCGGTCTCCCCGAACAGATGCTCCTCCCGGAACAGGTGCTCCTCCCCGAACGGGTGCTCCTCCCCGAACGGGTGCTCCTCCCCGAACAGGTGCTCCTCCCGGAACAGGTGCTCCTCCCGGAACAGGTGCTCTTCCCGGAACGGGTGCTCCTCCCCGAACGGGTGCTCCTCCCCGAACGGGTGCTCCTCCCCGAACCGGTGCTCCTCCCCGAACCGGTGCTCCTCCCCGAACGGGTGCTCCTCCCCGAACGGGTGCTCCTCCCCGAACGGGTGCTCCTCCCCGAACGGGTGCTCCTCCCCGAACGGGTGCTCCTCCCCGAATAAGTGCTCCTCCCGGAACGGGTGCTCCTCCCGGAACGGATGCTCCTCCCCGAACGGGTGCTCCTCCCCGAACGGGTGCTCCCGCTCGCGACCCCACAGCCGGGGCAGGTGCGCGGCCGCAGCCGCGGCGCGGAAGGCGCAGACGAGCCCCCGACCCCTTGGCTGGCGGAGGCGCACGGATCGATGGCGCGGCGGCGCGGTGGCGCGGCACACGGGGCGCCGGCGCGGAGGGGGAGACCCGGGCTGTCCGCTGGAGGCGCGTCACGAGGCGGGCGGGCGGGAAGGAGGGCCCGAGGGCTTGGAAACTTCTGCGGTCGGTGCTTCTCGGAGTTCCGCGCGCAGGAAAGCCACGGAAGGAGGAAAAACCCCGCTTTCGGGGCTCGCCCCCCGGATTCCACACGGGTCCCTGGGGCGCACCCCGGGGCGGTCGGCGGGGGTGCGCACGCGCCTGTCTTACCGGCTCCGTGCCGCCGCCCCGGGGACCGTCCCCCAGAGGCGGGAAGGAAGAACAGAGCTGCTCCGCGGAGGCGGAGCCCCCACCGCGGCCTCCGTCCTCCGTCCGCTGTGCTTTCACCACGATCAGTTCTAAGGTAGCCGATCGTTTCTGCCCTCAAGACTTTCCTTTTCCTCAAGAGTTTGTTGTAAGCGGGTACGTGTCACCGAATACTGCCCTTCATTTTGGCGGCGGCGGCTTCTTTTAGAAAGAAGTCCACTTCCACCTCCCCCTCCAACGAACAGAAAGACCTCGGACAGGATAATCACACTATTGGGCGAAAAGGAGAAAACAGGCGTTTTCTCTTCTTGAGAACTCCCCTGGGCCATAAAAGCATCAACAGAGATTGTTTGGTGAAGAGAAAAGTTTTTTGTTTTCCCTCAGAATGTTCTAGAGCTGCACCGTCCAAAACAATAGCCATTAGCACATGCTTCTGAAACTTAATCCAAACAAGAAAGAGCGTGCAATTTCTCATTAATGGAATAATGTTTGGGATAAAAACATTACAGTCAATCACACTTGTTTGTTTATACTTTTTAAGTATGGCTACTTGGAAAATTGAAATTACTTATCGTCCGGTATTTGTCAACTCTCACATCTTGTGGTCACTGACGTGGTAGTATCAGTGAAGTGTGACCGGTTCGCCAGGGCTGTGGGGGGTGTCGCGGTCCACAGAAACGGGCTTTTACTTCAAAAAAATGCATGTGTTCTTCTCCAAAAGCAATTCCTAGTGTGTGAAAGCGAAAACTTTTCCTACTATATATTTTTTTTTACCTGCTTCTGTTTGTCTTTGCAAGAGGGCTGGTTAAACAGCCTGCTGAGCACACAGAGGATTGAGGACTGCGGTCTGGCGGGGCTCTGTCTGCAGGCTCCGTCCTTTTGAAAACGTTAGTCCTGGTTCTGTTGAGGACAGGTTGGAGGCTTTACACCGGATGAGACCCGAGTCACTCAATCGTCATATGATGTTTACCGTATAGACGCAGCTCTGAAGGAGGCGGCAACGGAGGTTTTCAGAGAGGAGCCGGGAAGACCGGACGGAATGTGTAAAAAGTGGCGTGAGCCATCGCTCCTCATGGCTGTGACCCAAGCGCCATAAACTATTACCTGCGCAGCAAAAACTCAGAGTTCTCATCTGATGACAGCGCCTCTCCCCGATGCAGCGAGATCGTCAGCGGTTGGCTTTGCAGTATTGGATATTTCGCCTTCCATCTATGACGTTACCACCTGAGAGCTTGTAATAAGAGCTCCAGCAAATTACTGGAAACTCTTCTTGACTTTGTCTGATCCCCACAACTTCTCTTCATTCTCTCTGTGCCCTGGAGTAGTCGCCGTATGTCACGTCCAGTACTTACTTGTAAATGGATCCGTGATAGCCAATTTCCTTTCTCCACCTTTTTGGAAGTCGGTCCAATAGAGCTGGGCACGGGCAAGGGCCGCAGGAGCTTCTGGAACCCCGAAGCCGAGCTCTCGCTCCTGCGGTGTGTCTCCGGCGCCCTCTACTGTCACAATTTCAGTGCCCCTACAAGAAAAAACATTTTAAGGCCCAGATCCCTTTTCAAAAAGCTGTCTAAAAAGATAAATTTGCCAAACATGAACTATTGGTACTTCATCGAGATAAAAAGTTTCTGCCCAGTGAAAGAAACAATCAGCAAAACTAAAAGGCAGCCTAGGGGATGGGAGAAGATGTTTGCAAACAACATATCAGATAAAGGGTCAGTACCCCAAATCTATAAAGAACCTATCAAACTCAACACCCCAAAACCAAATAATCCAGTGAGGAAATGGGCAGAAGACATGAATAAACACTTTTCCAAAGAAGACATCCAGATGGCCAACACACACATGAAAAGATGCTCAACATCACTCATCAGGGAAATCCAAATCAAAACCGCACTGAGGTACCACCTCACACCAGTCAGAGTGGCTGACATTAGCAACACAGGAACGACAGGCGCTGGCGAGCATGCGGAGAAAGGGGAGCCCTCTGGCACTGCTGGTGGGAATCCAAACTGGTGCAGCCGCTCTGGAGAACACTATAGAAATTCCTCGAGAGACTAAAAATAAATCGCCCTACAATTCAGCAATTGCACTAATAGGTATTTACCCAAAGAATACCAAACTGCACATTCGAAGGGGTACGTGCGCTGCAATGTTTACAGCGGCGCCATCGACCATAGCCAAAGTACGGGAAGAGCGCAAATGTCCATCGGCTGATGAGCGGACAGGGAAGTGGTCTGTGTACGATATGGAATATTGCTCGGCCATCGCAGAGAAGGAACCCTTGCCATTTACAATGACATGGGTGGAGCTAGTGTGTATTACGCTGAGCAAAATAAGTCAATTAGAGAAAGACAAATACCATATGATTTCACTCATGTGTGGAATTGAAGAAACAAAACAGATGCTATGGGAAAGGGGGGGGGCGGAGAGAAGAGAGGGAAACAAACCACAAGAGACTCTTAAAGACAGAGAACAAACTGAGGGTTGATGGGGGGATGTGGGGGGGATGGGCGAGATGGGGACGGGTATCAGGAGGGCACCTGATGAGCACTGGCTGTTGTATGTAAGCGATGAGTCGTTGAATTCTATTCCTAAAACCAATATTACCCTGTATGTTAACTAAATCAACTTTAAATTAAAAAAAGGAAAATATAAAAGGATGAATTTAGGACTGAAAAGTGTGTTAGGGAAAAAAAAAACAACCTGTTTTTTTCCTCCTGCGTGTCTCCCTTATGACCTACACAGAACACTTTACACTTGTGGTCACCATATGTGTGAGGTTTTTCCTCCCACCAAGCAATTCGACACCAGCTGGTTTCTTGGATTTAACCCAATTCCGACACTCTCTATCTGAAGATAGCGTCAGATCCCACAGGTTAAGGTTCAGTCTCACAAGACCGCACTCACTTGAGATGTCAGGGGCAAGTTGTAGGCCCCAGGCTGCCCACAACTCTGTCCCCTTGGCAACCAGTTGGAGGTTCCCATGAGCTCCTCCCCCTAAGATTCCGTTATTTGTCGCGCAGTTCACAGGGCTCAGGGCAGCACTCACACGCAGCTAGCAGTTTATTAAAGGGTCTGATAAGGGATGCGGTTGGGCGGGCACGTGCAGAGACACGTAGGGTGTGGTCTGAGAGGGTCTCAGGCACAGGAGTGCCTGTCCCCGGGGAGCTGGGGCGCCCTGCCAGGGCACTGAGTTTGTGCCTCCAGGTGAGGTGAGTTCACCAACCTAGAGGTCTCTGAGTCTTACCCTTCGGGGATTTTTATGGAGGCTTCGCCATGTGGGTGTGATTGATGGTTCACTCCATCTTCCGCCCTTTTCCCTTATTAAGAGAATTGGGGGTAGGGCTGAGCATTCCAAGCTTCTAATCATGGCTTGGTCTTTCTGGTGACCCTCATCCGGGAGCCATCCGGAGCCCACCCAGAGTCTCCTCAGTAGAACCAAAGATGCTCCTACCACCCAGGAAATTACAGAAAAGCCATCACTCTCTAGCCAAGGAAAGAGCAGCCAAGAAAGACAGACAATTTTTAGACAGTAAAACTCTACTGCAGCAACACACCACAGAAAACACTGTCCGAATACCCCCACCCTCCCGTTCGCCATCTGGAAGAACCCGTGGACAGCTCAGACCCCCACCTTGGATCAGCAGGGAACGTGGTGTTGGAGAAGGCCAGGTGTAAGTTGAGACCTTCACCCTCAGTAGCCAGTATCAAGGCCCAGTCCCTCCAATTCCTGCCCGACCAGAAGCTCAGCGCATTTGGGTGGGGCTCCTAAAGGGGAAACTAATTTTCAGCTGATATGGCTGGGCCGTTTGGTTGGGAAAGTCTCTCCTGTCAGCATCCGTGAGTGGGCTGGGCAGATTTTCCAGTGTGCTGCGGGATAGGATAGGCCTGACCATGACCTGGAGTCAAGATAAGGTCGAATTCCATTGGTTTGTACGATGGAATACACCTATCCGATTTGTTAGTGTCTTCCGGGCAGGTGAGCCTCTGTCTTACCCACTTAATGCAAGCATCCCCCCGATGTCCTGCTATAGTTTGGGGGGCGGGTAATACCTCCCCATATCTTGAAATTGAGGGAGAGGTTCTGCAGTTCGAAATTCCTTGCAAGTGACATTCAACTAAATTCTATTCTCAGTCTTACTTTCGCTGTCCACATATAAATCCCTGCAGCCGCCAATTTTTTTTTAAGCTTAGGAGGTCAGTTTTCACAAGAGAAGTTATATTTTTATTAAGCTTTTCCCAATTCTGGCTTAAAACACACCTTTCCTCGTGTATCATGCAGGGCCTTCTGCCGCTTGGTTTTCAAACTTTCGGCGCCATCACTTACTCTCCTATTATCGTCCCTGTGTGTTTATGCCTTAAAAACACCCCCCTGTTTTTCCTTTTTTTAGTGAATTTTTGGATAGAGAGACATCAAATGCTCCTTTTTACCATGCCATGATTTTAAGTAGATCTCTGGCTTACTGTGACTCCTTATCGCGCGGAATATACAAAAGAACAGTAAGATAATATCGCAGGCAATGAACAGTACGGCGTCGTCGATGTGCAGATTAAAATCCTAGAGGAGTCCGGCTTTTACCTGGCATGAATAAAGCTGGAAAGAGGGTTGCTCCTAATCTAACAACCAAAAATCTGGATCGTCTAAAAAATCTGTGAACCCATGAAAGAGCTGAGGCCTCAGAGTGACCCAACAGTGTGAAAACTAAGGAAAAACAGGTGCTCCCAAGTAGAATGATGGGGCGTGAACACTGTCTCACCCGAAAGCAGTGGGACGAAGATGGGGCCTCCAAGCGAGAGGGTCAGAAAAGTCCAGCTAGAATCCATCACTTTACAGTGAGTCGCTGAAGCCCAGGTGTGGCCAGCCCGGAGACGGGACCCCCGGGATCCGTGTACTGGAGGCGAGGTTGCACACACTCACTGAGCACCCTCAGGGGCAGGGCGAGGGTGCAGAGAAAACCTCCTTCGGTAGTCCAGGCCTTTATTTGGCAACCCCAAATACAGAAGTCGTAAACACTAATGGAGAAACGGCAAATACTATTAGAAACTAAAGAAACTGTAAAAGAATAAAAATCTCTAAGCTCGGGGAGTGTCAGAAAACCATACTGGGCCCAGAATGTTAGAGAATGTCAACCGCGATGGGGGGTGCGGGGCAGGCTGACTGAGAAAGTCACACCTGTGAGACCCAGGACCACGGAGCACAAGACTGGGCCCGAACCGCCAGAGAAAGCCTCCCACGCAACCCACTAGACCAGCGGGCGCTAGTTATCAAGAAACAGAAGTGTGCGCTGGGGGAGGGCAAGAACCCAAGGACAGAAGCCCCCCCTGAAACTCTACAGAGAAGCCATAAAGCTGAGGGTAGAGCAAAAACATCGAAAAAGTCTTACTCCAAGAAATTAAACCTCACCCCAAACCCAAAGAAGTGCCAAAAGAATTTGAAGCCAGTCGTGCCCTGAAGGAAAATATAGCAACCATCAAACGCAAACATACCTCAACTCCTGCTTAAATGGATTCAGCCTCACACATGAATAGCCTAGTAGAAGGGACATAGCCATCTCCAGCTTAAGTACTATTCCCCTCACTGGCTACAGCCCTAATGCTATGTCCAGCATCTAATGAAAAATATGAGACACTCATAAAAGCAAGAAGAAACCATGTACTGTCGAGAGAAGAAGCAACAAGATGAAATTCAGATATGTCTCACGTAATGAAACTGTCAGAAAGGGAATTTCGGATATCCGTGATTACCGTGTTAAAGGCTCTGGTGGAAAAATGGACCGCATACGTTAGCAGATGAGAAATTTCAGTAGATCGTTGGAAACTAAAAGTCAAATGGATGTGCTAACTTTAAAACAAACAAACAAACATACACACGGTAACAGAGATAAAGGATGCCTTTAATGTCTCACCAGTAGACTCCCTAGATCTGACGGCAGTTGAAGACAGTCAGTAGAGTCTACCCAACCTGAAACACCAAGGAAAAAAGATTGGGAAAAAAAGATCATTGAAGAGTTATTGATTAATGCCAAATGGTCTAATATATTTATAGTTAAAATCCCAGAAAGCAAAGAGAGAAAAGAATTGAGAAAATATTTGAAGAGATAAATACTGAGTACTTCCCCCAAATAATGAAATTCATCAAACCACAGCTCCAAGATCAGAGAACCCTAAACATTTTATATTGGGGGGGGGCTCGATTTACTTCATAGTCATACGGCTGAATACAAATAAAAGGAAGAGTGCTGAAGGCAGTAAAAAAACAAAATACATATTATATATATATTATATATAGCTGAAAAAGATAAATATTATAGCTGACTTCTCACCAGAAATTAACGCCAGAAGACAAGGGAATGACGCTTAAAAGTGATGAGAGACAAAACAAACAGAAACCCAAAGGAACAAAAAAGCTTCTCTATCACACAAAAAATATTTTCCAGCAATGAAGAAGACACAAAGATCTGCCCGGACGCACGAATCCAAAGGGTGTATTACTGGCACACCTGCACGGCAGGAGGCGCTGTGAGAAGGAGGAATCCAGGAAGAAGGAACAGGAGCCCAGAGACACGAGAATGAATATCCACAGAAATAGCTACCACGTGAGGGTGCACATATGGAATGTTTTTTCCCGATTTTAATCACCCTAGTATGATCGACTGCGCAGAGCAGTGGCGCCGACGGGCGGCAGAGTACACGGGAAAGCAAGCGTGTGGGAGGAGAACACAGGACAGAGTGGGGAGCACCCTTCTGGGCCATCAAGAGGCAGCATAAAGCGCCATTTGAAAAGTAGACCTGCGTTCACCGCAGCTGGTGCAGAACACCCTAGGGAGACCCGTCAAGTTGTTTTAAAAGACAGGTAAACAACAAGGCGATAATGAAGATAAAATTAAATCATGCAAAATGGTCAAAAATTTCAAAGACAGGAAGAAAGATAAAGGAAAGGAACACATAGAAAACAGCATGCTAGGACTGTGGATTTTAATGCCAATATGTCAGTGGTGACGCTATATGTGGAGTATCTGAGTCCACTGAGGTGGGTAATAGAAACGCAGACCCAGCTGCAATAGTGGGCCGATTCCCTCGGAGGGAATTTTAATCTCACATAAAGCGTACATACCGGGAGTGGGGTTCGAACCCACGCGGGCACATGCCCATTGGATCTTAAGTCCAACGCCTTAACCACTCGGCCATCCCGGTGGCACATGTGAGCTCTGATATCAAAATTACTAAATTAGAATGAGTTAGAATCAGTTCCTGGAAAGTTATGAATCTACCTGGGAAATCTGTGACCAGGCTCTAAGGTGTGGAGAGGAAGCAAATTCTTATAATGCTTTTGGAAAAGAAAGAAAAAAAAAAAACCTAATGAAAATGTTTATTTTCAACAACTATTACGTAATCACTAATTTGTACCAGACCTTACAGTGGGTGTCAGGAAAAGACTGAAGTATCCCTGGTCTCGTGGACCTGCATTCAAATGAGAAATATTATGACATAAAAAACACACGGTGCTACAGGAATGCTCATTTTATCAGATTCAATTCACGTTGTCACAATGTATGCTCGAGAGAAGACCTTCCTCTTACTGGATTTGGAAAGAAAACAAAAGAGAAAAGGAAGTGGAGTGAGAGGTGGGGGGAACGCAGCCACCTGAATGATGTCTCTAACTGCACAAAGGTAGTATCTGAACTTTTCATTGCTCATCAGAGAACACTGTCTTGCCTGCCGACTCCAAGCCCCCATTCCAAACCCATTGAATCCAACTGTTCAAATGAGGGCTTCAGGCTTGGAACCAGAGAAGAGTTAATATTGAGACAACCTGCCCTCGGAGTAAGTTTAGAAAACCCTACCGCATATATATGGAGTTTGGAGTTTAATATGTGACGTTGGTTTTAATAAAGGAAGTATTTTAACCAGGAGTTCTAGCTATCCACTAATGAAATCTCTTTCCTGAGTACCTACTATGTGCTAGGCACCAAGCCAGGTACACGTAATACTAAGTCAGTAAGACCCTGTCAGACACTTCAGGTAGTGGACTGATTACGAACTCATTAAAGCAGGTCCCAGATGGGATTGGGGGGTTGTATTGAAAGTTTGTGAAAGCTTCCGGAATCAGAGATGAAATTAATCCTGATGTAGGGCTTGGAATAGAATTAACCTATAAATATCATAAAACACCTATTGAGAGCCACCAAAGTAAACAAATACTCCGCCGCTATTTTGGTCACCTGGAGAAAGAATCGTGATATGGGAAGATCGTCAGCTGTCCCACACAAGCCTGAAAGGTGGCAGGCCCGCTCTCCTCAGGCTTGAAACCACTGACGCGGAAGGAGCCCAGCTTTTGCCGGCAATGCACGGAGCTAACCAAGTTCAAAAACCTGTCCTCTATTGGCTGGTAAAGCCAGGAGGAAGGAACGTGTCACTCGTCTCATCGGTCCATCCAGCTCAGAGCTGTCTTTGGCCTTTTAGATACTCTGTGCTAGCGAGCAAAGACATGGCCTGGAAGATGCTTGCCTTCGGCTGTTGAGGGAGATCCGGGTGGGGTCAATGCCAAGTCGGTGCTTGGGTCCGAGCCGAACTGGGAAGAGTGAGTAGTGGGTGCAGCGAAGGGCACGTCAGAGAAAGGGGTTCCCACACATTGACACAGGCAAGGGCTTTTATATTTTTCTATTATTGTGATCCTTTTTGTTGTCAATTGTTTAATTGATGTGTAATTGACATAGAGCCTTATTTTCAGGTGTGAAATGTGATGATTCGGTACTGTACGCTGCAGAACGAGCACCACAATGAGTCTAGTTAACATCCGTCGCCATGCATAGCTACAGTTCTTTCTCTTGTGGTGAGAACTTTTAAGATCTCCTTTCTTAGCAACGGACAAATATGCAATACAGTGTCATTCACTGTGGCCACCACGGCGCCCCTTATGTCCCCATGACCTATTCCTTTTATAACTGGAAATTTGTCCTTTTTGCCCCCTTCACCCATTTTGCCCACCCCCCACCACCACCCTCCACCCCCTGGCAACTGCCAATCTGTTCTCTGTATCTATGGACTCAAGTTTTCGTTTCTGTTTTTTTGCTTGTTTGTTCGTTTTAAGATTTCACATATAAGTGAGGTCCTACAGGGGCCCCTGGGGTGCTGACGGCTCAGAGCCGGGAGCCTGTTTCGGATTCTGTGTCTTCCTCTCTCTCTGCCCCTCCCCTGCTCACGCTCTGTCTCTCTCTGTCTCAAAAATAAATAAACATTAAAAAAAATTTTTTAAGTAAAAAAAAAGAAGTGAGGTCATACAGTGTTTGTCTTCCTCTGACTTCTCTCACTCAGCATAACGCCCCCCAGGTCCGTCCGTGAGGTCTAAAATGGCGAGGTTTCATTCTTGCCGACAGCTGAGTTATCTTCCTCGTGTGTATTCGCCGCACTGTCTCCATCCGTTCACACACCGACGAGCACCGAGGCGGTTTCCACGCTTGCCTGTTGTAAACACGCTGCAGTGGACGCGGGACGCACGGATCTGGTGAAGTCAGTGTTTTTGTTTTCTTCTGCTGACTGCCCAGCAGTGGAGCTGCTGGACCGTGCGGCAGCCCCGAGGCCCCTCGTGCTGTTTCCACAGCGGCTGCACCCGTTGACATTGCCACCGGCCGTGCGGGACGAGACTTCTCTTTTCTCCACATCCTCACCAACACCGTTATTTCTTCTCTTTTTGATAAGAACCCTCCTAACAGGTGCGAGGCGGTATCTCATTGTGGTTTTCCCCTGTATTTCCCTGATGATGAGTGACGGTGAGCACGGTCTACCGGCCGTCTGGGTGTCTTCTCTGGAAAAACGTCGCTTCGGATCGTCTGCCCATTTTAAAATGAGATCGTTTGGTGTTTTTTGTTTTGTTTTGTTTGCTGTTTGTTGTATGAGTTCTTTACAATTCTTTATATAAACCATATAAACCATATAAATTTTTTATATTAACCATATCAGATACATGCTTTGCAAATATTTTCTCCCCTTCCATAGATTGCTTTTTTATTGATGAATGGATGGTTTCCTTTGCTGTGCGGAAGATTTTGATCTGATGTAATCCCACTTGTTTATTGTTGCTTTTGTCGCCTCTATTATTGTGATTCTTAACACAGAGGAGAATTATCCGTAGAGTTTATAAAATATACTTAACTAGAGAGTGTAAATACCTAAATGTGAGAGGTAAAGATTAATAGAAATGTATGTAGAAAAGTATCTTTATGACCCAGAGGTCAGGGAGGACTTAAGGAACAAAAACCGTAAAAGCACAGACAGCTGGTAAAGTTTACTTCATCCAAATCAAAAGTATCCTCAAGTGACGGCCACAGAGGGACAGCAAGTGGAAAGGTATGACTAAAGGAGACGATATTCAAGAGATTTACAAATGACAGCCTGGGACACCGGGGTGGCACAGTTGGTCAAGTGTCCACCTCTTGATCATGGCTCAGGTCGTGACCTCATTGTTGGTGAGTTCAGGCCCTGCGTTCAAGCCATCAGCACGGAGGCTGCTTGGGATTCTGTCTCTCCTTCTGTCTGCCCCTCCCCTACGTGTGCTCTCTCTCTCTCAAAATAAATAAATTAATTAATTAAAAAAATTTTTTTAATAAAAATGACAGCTTAATCTATATTATGTAGTAAGAAGCCATGAAAATCAGCAAAATCAGACTGAAAATTCAAATTTTGATGGGTAAAAAATAGGGACAGAATGCTCATCAAAGCCCAGATAAAGAAGAATCTGAAAAGGTTAATAAAGACATTAAACAGTTACTATTGCTAGTAATGTATGAAAACGCAAAATAAAATGAGATATTACTCTACGCACATTAAATGTGAAGAATTAGAAAGCCGCGTGTGTCCCTTATCGCAGGAATGAGGATATAACAATCGTCGCACCGTGCTGATGGAAGCTTACGCCGATGTCACCGTCCTGGAGAACAGCCTAATGATTTTAACTCAAGATTAATCGGACCCAATGACTCTGCTCTGGGTATATATGATCCCCACTCCCCACGCCACCAGACCCCCCAAAATCTCACAAAGGCACAGACTGAGTCATACATGGATGTTTATTGCAGAATTATTTTTGGTCCTTCAGAATCAGCCTTGACCTTGATGCCATCATTGAAGAAAGTTTTTTAAAAAGATACTTAACACCAAACTCTTCTCTCCTTTATTACAGCGATCATTCTGCTCCCTGGTCTTCACGATCTTGCTCTTGATCTCCATTTCTCCTCTTTTTGTCCTTGTGCATTTATGCCTTAAAACATCCCTAGTGGCCTCTAGGGCGTCGTTTGGGATAGAGAGCGAGCGAACGCTGCGTTTCGTTTCCCGTAATTATAATTAGGGCCATCTCTGGCTCACTCTGACTTCTCGTCACTAGGGAACCCAGAGGGCTCCTAAAATCGTGGCTGGCGGCAGGGAACCACATTTACATGAGGAGCAAAATACGTAGGAGGCTAGAGAATAAATGTTTTATGCGGATTTCTCTGCCTCTCGCTTCACCGCCGACCATTTCAATCCAATGAGGTTCAGCTCGAGAAGCAGACGTCATTTGGGATGTAATCAGAACTTCCTCTGCAGGCCGCTGGCTGCTTCTGATCGCTCTTCCTAAATTCTGACGAACGCTCCCTGGGCTACCCCTCTCCTCCCTCCGCTACTGCTCCAGTGTCTCACAATATGGAGCCAAGAGTCCAGACCCACGTGGGCTCCATTCGTAGGAAACCACAAGTAAGACTCTTTTATTCCTGAGCATTGATTTCTCTCCATGGTGCTCAGGTGTCCTGGCCTCCTCTTTGTGAGCCAAAGCTGGCAGCATTCTGTATCCCCGCGGCTTCTGCAACAGTGCCCCAAGTCAGTCCCCGAATTCTGTATTCTGAGAGTATTTGCCAAACGCAGGTACGCAGGCTTTGTTGAAGAGCTTTTCGGCGGCTCCCTGCCGGAGCCAGAAAGAAATGAGGGAGTGTAACGGCCGCCCGACCCAGAACCCGGCAGCCCCCTGGAGCACATGTCGCCCGGATGAGAAAGATCATATAACAATAGCTTGGTCTCTCCGTTATGAAATAAAAAACCAGGACAAGGAATCAGCACCAAACTGGGGCTTCTGCAGGCAGCAACAGGTAACAGGCACCACACCAGCCCACGGTTCACTGCTGAGCAGGAGAGGCGCAAATGCCAGAAACAGCAGGAGAGGCGCAAATGCCAGAAACAGCAGGAAGCCGGCAAATTGGTTACAGTTCACGGTCATCTGAGCACCAGCTAGGGAAGGAGGGCATTCTAAGTGCTGAGGAACCTTAAAAGCATTTCACTTGGCATGAGTTTGAAAGGCCCACCGGCTGGAAGACACTGGGGAAAAGTGACGTTTAGATGGCCAAAATTCAATTCTTGATTTTTACCTGGTCCTGCTGACGTCATTCATTAATTCAGCCATCATCCATTCATTCATCAAGGAATATTAATTAAACCCCTGTAACAAGCCAGGCATTGTCGGAGAGCTCGGAATAAAGTAGAGGATACAAGAGATAAAATATCCTTTCCCCCCGGGGGGAACTTATATTTCGGTTCTCAGCTGATTAAATAAGCCTTTCTGTGATGAAAACCACAACCACATTTAGAAGAATTTTTTTATCAACTTCCCTTCCTCAGGCTCGGGAAAATTCGAGCCGCTGGGTGTTGTTTACAAAGCTACGTTGAGATCATTATGCGGGAGGAAGCCGCCCATATCTGCATGAAACTAACAAATACATAATGCGAGAAGTAGATACATACACTAGCTCACAGCGGGGTAGTCCATGAATAAATTCTTTCTCCCTTGTGTTTAAACTTTCCCAAGCCCATCCAGGCGATTTATTTCTTGTTGTACATCTTTGCGCGAACACGGCTCCTGTGTTTTGTTTCCAAACCTCAATAAAGCGTCTGGTTGAGGAGTGTTAAAAGTGGGTGTCCAACGGATCTCACCCCCAGGAATCCGACAGGCCGCCAGCGCCAAGGAAAAACACTCAGGATGTTTCGTCTGAGGAGACAGTGAGGCCGGCCTGTCCCGGAAAGAGGGCTTTGCGGTGGCGCCCCGCTCTCCGCAGGCACGAAGTGCGGGGGTGCCGGCCGAGGTGACCCCACCTTCGGCCGAGGGGAGTGTCCTGGGCTCGTCGGTCGGTTCGGCTCCTGCGGGACAATTTTCGGTCCTGGAGAGATGAAGGGCGGAGCGTCCTCCAAGGTCAGAGACGGGAGCCTGCGGCAGCTGAGGAATTCCCGGGAGCCGTGTCCCCGCCGCGTGTCCGCAGAGAAGCTGGGGTCTCGGCCGTAACACTGGCCCGGCCTCAGTCATCCAGTTCGGGTGTCGTGGAGGCTAAGAATCGGAAAGCGGGGAGCGGGAAAGAGCGGCGCCACCAGGGATCCGGCCTCAAGGGGAGGCGAAATTTAAAGTTAAATGTAACTAATTCGAAAAAGTAAAAGACTGCACCCCAGCGAGTTTCCGTAGTGTAGTGGTTATCACGTTCGCCTAACACGCGAAAGGTCCCCGGTTCGAAACCGGGCGGAAACAGGACGCTTGGTTCTTCCTTTTCTCTCCATAAATTCTAAGTTTTGTTCCTGAAATCGTCTACCTAACTTTGCTTACATTTCTACCGAGTCTCAAGCCTCTGTGCTCTCTTTGCAGCCCCAAACCTTAAATTACGAGAATTATACTATATAACCAGCCCGGAGCTGAGCCAACCAGGGACCCTGCGGCATCTCACCACTGGGGCCGGAGAAGATCCCGCTGGGCTGCGGGGCTGTCCGCGGGCGGGGCCGGCGTCCGCTGGCGGCATGAGCCCGACGGAACGGGCCCGGAGGGGAGCGTGGCTGGTCTCCGCGAGGGGGATCAGGAAGCCACCGGCGACCGCAGGGAGCGCCGCGAGGAGGAGTTCCGGGGGCAGAGAGGGGCAGCGAGGAGGGGACAGGTCAAGGGCAGCCTGTCAGCCCGTTGTTGAAGGACTTCGGCCTTCATTCCGACAGAAGAGGAAGACAGTTGGATTTTAAGCATCGAAGTGACTCCAGACGGTTAAGTTTTTAAAGGGAGGCCTCCGCCAGACCTGCCGAGAGTATTTTGCATGCAGAAGAGGACGGATCGAGGAGATTGGGAGTCCCTTTCATCAGGCTGCGGGGCAGGGCTCACTGTGGCTGGACAGCACGGTGGCAGTGCAGGTGCCGGCAAGTAGTTACGTCCACACTTTAAAGACACAGAGAGAGAGAAATCCCTGAGCAAATGGATGTGAAGAGTGAGAGAAAGCAGAAGCAGTGGGGACTCTGGAGGCCTTTCGCAGAACTGGAAGGGTGGCCTCGGCAATAACAGAAACCGGGCCGACGGGGCGGAGCAGCGTTAACAGGGAAAAAATTGGGAGTTCTGTTTTAGACATGCTGTTATTTTTTTATTAGTTTCAGGAGAACTTAGTGATTCCTCACTTACATGATACCCAGTGCTCATCCCAACAAGTGCCCTCCCGAATGCCCCCTGCCCACTTAGCCCATCCCCCCACCCACCTCCGCTCCAGCAACTGTCAGGTTGCTCTCTGTATTAAGAGTCTCCTATGGTTTATTTCCCTCTGTGTTTTTCTTACATGTCCTTCCCTTCCCCTGTGTTCATCTGTTGTGTTTCTCAAACTCTACATATGAGTGAAATCCTATATTTGTCTTTCCCTGACTTATTTCACTTAGCATAACACACTCTAGGTCCATCCACATCATTGTAAATGGCAAGATTTCATTCTTTTTGATGGCCGAGTCATACTCCATTGTGTATATCTTCCACATCTTTATCCATTCATCTGTTGATGGACATTTGGGCTCTTTCCATAATTTGGCTATTGTCGTTAGTGCTGCTATAAACATTGGGGTGCAGGTGGCCCTTTGAAACACCACTCCTGTATCCTTTGAATAAGGATACAGTAGACAAGTGTCGTGTACATTAAAATAGCATTCATTTTGCTCCGGCAGAAATAGCCGCCTCGGCTTCCTTAAATCCACAAGGTAAATTCCACATCAGGCTCCCTGTGGGCACTTTGTCCTCTGGCCGGAACCACGTTACCTACACAGCCCCAGGGGTTACTCACTTTCTTCCTTCAGATTTTTGCCCACATGTCACCAATAATCTATTTAGAATTTGAAAATAAAAACTCACCCCTAGGGGCGCCTGAGTGGCTCAGTCGGTTGGGTGGCTGACTTCGGCTCAGGTCATGATCTCACGGTCTGTGAGTTCGAGCCCCACGTCGGGCTCTGTGCTGACAGCTCAGAGCCTGGAGTCTGCTTCTGATTCTGTGTCTCCCTCTCTCTCTGCCCCTTCCCGTGTTCATGCTGTGGCTCTATGTGTCTCAAAAATAAATAAACATTAAAAAAAAAAAAAACTCACCCCTAGTACCCTTCTCTCCATTTTTCTCCTTAGCACTTATTATCACATTGTATTACATTTTATACGTAACTTTGCTTTTAAAAAATTTCTGTAATCCTGCCCCTAGAAAGGAAAGAGACTTCTATTTTGTTCATAAGTGTTATCCAAGTAAGGAATACAGTGTCTGACATAGTATGCGTTCAATACATATTGATTGAATGAATGAGTGATTAAGTTCTTGGTTTAAAGAAAAGAGGACACGTGCTTGACGAGAGGGTGGGGGTGGAGGAAACATCGCCTTAGCTCCTTCCGTCTCCTTCCCCTCCTTTTAGCATCTAGAAGCCAGGTGGAGTGGGAGTTACCCAAAGGGGATTTTAGGGATAAGATCACATATACTCTAGCTAGAAGGGCCTCTTAATCTCACCAGGTCTGTTGAGGGTCTGGATTAATCACCTTGATGCCATCCGAGGGCAGTAGTTCCTTGACCTCTATGCTGGCAAATAGGGGTTAATGTGAATCAGTAAATCTTTCAATGTAATTCTCTCTTTGAATCTATTATGTCTGTTCATTATTTTTTGCTCTCTTCAGTTCTACTTCTGCCGCCCCCTAAAAAATCCATGTGACCTATCTAAATACTTGAATCATTTGGGGGCAGAGATTTTTATCGAGGATCAGGTTATAGGTCTCCTCACTAGCCGGGCCATGGGTTGACTGCCTTCGAGAGCTCTGACCTGGAGGTTGAGTGTCAGGATTACATGTTAGAAAATGTGGCCGTCCTCAAAGACCACAGAGCACGTCTGGGATCGTAGGGTGATGGTGGAGCGGTACCGACTCAACGAGACCGAAGACGTGGCAAGCTAGTAGGTTGCCAAGTCTGGTCCTCAACAGTGGAATCGCATGGTTCCTTCAACTATTTTCAATGTTAGCATAGTTCCAGAATCAGTCTTCATATATCTTTGTCCTGAAAAGGGAAAATGACAGAGAAGAGAAACATGGATCAAAATCTCCTTGTACCGTGTTGCTATTACAGAACTCTGGAAAATTCTTCAGTCTCCTCAGGGAAAGGAATTTTCTTGTACTCCTGTCAGTGAGTTAGTAACGACGTAAAGATAGTTTTATCTGCATTGACTAGAGCCATATTCTCCTGACTACGAGGTTATTCTCGTGAACATTCAAATATGCTATTTCACTCCTGTCTTAAAAAGTCTTCTCTTGGGGCGCCTGGGTGGCTCAGTTGGTTAAGTGTCCGACCTTGGCTCAGGTCATGAGCTGTCAGCACAGAGCCTGAACCGGGACTCAAACCCACCAACTGTGAGATCATGACCTGAGCCAAAGTCGGATGCTTAACCGACTGAGCCCCCCAGGTGGCCCTATAAGCTAGACTTTATTAAAATTAAAAACTCTGCTCTGCAAATGACACTGTCAAGAGAATAAGAAGAGAAGCCACAGACTGGGAGAAAATAGTTGCAAAAAACATAACTGACAGAGAAGTGTTACCCAAAATATACAAAGAACTCTTAAAACTGCAAGAATATGAGCAGTCCAATTAAAAACTGGGCAAGGAGAGATCTGAACACACATCTTGCAAAAATGATATGCATGGGGTGCTGGGTGGCACCAGATGAGCATCCGGTTTCAGCTCAGGTCGTGATCTCTACGCTCATGAGTTCGAGCCCCGCATCGGGCTCTGTGCTGCCAGCTCCGAGCCTAGAGCCTGCTTCAGATTCTGTGTCTCCTTCTCTCTCTGCCCCTCCCCTACTTGCTCTTTCTCTCTCTCTCTCTCTCAAACAAAAATAAATAAACTTAAAAAAAAAAGATATACAGATGGCAAATAAGCATATGAAAAGATGATCAGCATTACATGTCATTATGGAAATGCAAATTAAAACAATAATGAGATACCACCACACGCCTATTAGAATGGCCAAAATCCAAAACACCTGACAACACCAAATGTTGGGGAGGATGTGGAGGAACAGGAACTCTCATATGTTGCTGGTGGGATTACAGCCACTTTGGAAGAGCGTCTGGCAGTTTCTTGCAAAATCAAACATGCTCTTGCCAACCATACAATCCACCAATCACATTCCTTGAGATCTATTTACCCAGATCAGTTGAAAATTTATGTCTACACAAAAACCCACACACAGATGTTTATAGAAGCCTTATTTATAATCGCCAAACTTTGGAAGCAACGAAGATGTTCTTCAGTAGGCGAGTGGAAAAGTAAACTATGGCATAGCCACACAACGGGGTATTATATAGCACTGAAAAGAAATGAGCTATTGAGCAATGAAAAGATATGGAGGCAACTTAAATGCGTATTACTAAGTCAAAGAAGGCAATCTAGAAAGGCCACATACTGTATGACTCAACTATATGATATTTGGCAAAGGCAAAACTATAGAGACCGTAAAAAGATCAGAGGTTGTCAGGATTAGGAGGGATAGAGGGATGAACGGGCAGAGCACAGAGGATTCTCAGGGCAGTGAAGCCAGTGTGTGTGAGACTAGAACATTAGACACACATCGTATATTTTCCAAACCCTATAGAATGTACAACAAGAGTGAATCCAATTGCGAACTATGGACTTTGGATGATAACAATGCATCATTGTAGGGTCATCAGTTGTAACGAATGTACCGTTCCGATCTGGGATATTGAGAGCGGGGGAGGTTGTGTGTGTGGTGGGGTGGGGAGTATATGAGAACGTCCCACTCAATTTTGCTGTGAACCTAAAAGTGCTCTAAAAAATAAAGCCTACTTTACAAAAAAAAGAAAACCTGCAACCCAAACAAGCAAGCGGCAAGAGTAAAGGGCATGTTCAAGGATCCTCCTCGTCAAGTTTGCTAACCCTGCCTTGGCCAACGTGAGTCACAGGGCTCAGCCAGGAGAGAGCAGGAAGACACTACCAGGGCACTCGAAAAACACCACGAATCAAGGGAGGGGAGAAGACTCGGGTTAGTGACGCGAGAAACCCACCACAGTAGTTAATTGTTTCTAGCTGATCTGACGCAAAAAGGTCAAGATAAAAATCACCTTTTTTTTTTTTTTTCCTGGTCATGTGTTCCACGTAGTCCAGTTTCTTACTGGAACTCCCCTGTCACCCGTACCATGGTCATGACCCATCCCTGCCAGTGACAACATTCCTGAGCTCCACCGTCCCTCACGGTGTCCCTAACTCTATCTCCGCTAGCCATCTCGTCGCTGTGTCCAAGACGGATTGAGAGGCTCAGAGATAAAATTGTTTTTATTACACACTGCTTGGATATTAAAATAAACAGATAGGAAAGGAGGGAAGGGGCGCCTGGGTGGCTCAGTCGGTTAAGCGGCCGACTTCGGCTCAGGTCATGATCTCGTGGTCTGTGAGTTCGAGCCCCGCGTCGGGCTCTGTGCTGACGGCTCAGAGCCTGGAACCTGCTTCAGATTCTGTGTCTCCCTCTCTCTTGGCCCCTCCCCTGCTCATACTCTGTCTCTATGTCTCTCAAAAATAAATAAACATGAAAACGAAAGGAAGGGAAGAAGAAATTTTACTATTAGGTCAAAAGTAAAATGTTGAGAACATAAACTAATCACAAACTTAGAAAAAGACTGGTTGGCGCCCTTGGGGGGCTCAGGCGGTTAAGCACGTGACTCTTGGTTGCCGCTCAGGTCATGATTTCACGGTCTGCGAGTTCGAGCCCCCTGTCAGGCTGCGCGCTGACAGTGCAGAGTCTGCTTGGGATTCTTTCTCCCTCCCTCCCTTTCTGCCCCTCCCCTACTCACGCATGCACACGCTCTCATTCTCTCTCTCAAAAAAAATAAACTTAAAAAAAAAAAAAGACTGATTAGTGTGTACCCATTCCAGCATTCACCAGTTCAATCTATCAGTGATGACCGTTCCCAAGGCCCTGAATCAGTGTCGTCCCCTGCCTTCTGGAAGTCGGCCAGTCAGAGGTGGATTCACTTCAATAAACGGGCCCCTGGCCTGGGCGCCAACCAAACAGTCTCTCCCAAACAGTCACGCTTCCGAGATCAAGTCAACCCACTCGGCCCCTGAGCGTCCTGGCTTCCCTAAGCCCCCTCCTGCAAAACCGTCGCCCATCCCGCGGCTCTGTCAAGGGGCCAGCGCCTTAGCCACGTAGCTCCTTCCCCAAATGAGTTTTGGCTCCATATTCAAGTACTGGGTGGTGATTTCATCATCCTTCGAAAATGCCCCTTTAACAAATCTGAAACCTCTCCATTTCATTTTCTGCTGGGGTTACAGTTTTTATTACTTTTTCATCTCTGATATTCTTGTGTATCACAGACCATGGTGTGGACTTTGTGGCCGTACCGGGGTAGGCTTCGGCCCCTTGTACCGGCAGAGTCATCCGATTCAGCAAGCAGAACACCGAACACGCTCTGGCGGCAGAGCTTCCTGCCTGCACTCCGCAAATATTTACCGAGTGCCTGTTTTGTGCTCAGAACTGTCGTTGGCCTTAGAGACCCGGAAACCAAACCAAACCAAACCTGTTTTCGTGGAAAGAAATTCTGGTGCAAGCAAACTGGCAACTTTTTAAAAAGGAAAGGAAAGGACTCCCTGGGTCCCAGTTGACTTTGTTAGCAATAAGAAACGCCAGCTTCTAAGTGTCGAAAGGCAGTGCAGAGAGGGGGAGGCCTTCGGGTACACGAGGCACAGAAGGGCCGCACGGAAAAGGACAAGGACACGGGGCGCTTGGATGGTCACATGTCACTCCAGCGCCACCCCTGGCTCTGTGTCCCTGTTCTCTTTACTAAAATTTCCATCTCCAGGCTTTAAACCACTTTTTCTCAAGTGCTGTTTCTTTTTCTCCACGCCCCCCCCCCCCCGCCACCTCTGCGAAGGGGGACAAAGAAGGCGGATGTCCCTGCTGAGGATTAAGAAATAAAGTCGACAGTTAGTCTCAATTTTATGTTAGAGAAGCTGTTTCCGGCACAAGAACCGAAGCCTTTCCTGGTCTGTGTGGGGACCAGACCCCCAGCGTCCCTGCTGTCAGCGTCCCGTTCTGCCCACCTGAGCTAACCAGCCACCTGGCCAGACCCCCTTTCTACTTAAAAGAGTAAAAAGTTTGTGGACATTCTTTGTGTTTCTTTAAAACTAAAGGAAATCCTTCTTCTTCTCCAAAGGAGACTTTGGTGAGACTGAGGGTCAGAGTGGCTGGGGGACAGTGATAAAGTGACGAGACAGCGGGGAAGCCTGGGAAGCAGACAGGGTGAGACCTGGACAGAGAGGCGCTCACAGAGAAGATGAAAGAGGGTAGGGGACCGAGGAACGAAGAGAGGGCAAGGTGGGGTGGCTGCGACCAAGGGGCTGAGGACACCCAGGGGCAGAGGGAGGGGGCAGGGCGAGGCCCCTGCATACAGAAGCAGAGACTGAAGGCCTGAACGCACTAAGGGGGGGGGGGGTGAGCAGAGGACAGCCCATGGGAAGTCCAGGGACAGAGAGAGACACCGGACGTTCAGGCACCGCACCAGCAGGCCCCTGCGTACAGACTCTGGCGTCCCTGCGCCGCTGCGCTGGTTCCCACAGACGCCTGTCCCAGGAGAGGCGTCTGGAAAGAAACCTGAGCTGCTGCGGCTGGAAGGCCACAGGCTCAAGCCCAGCCCCGGAACCCGATAAAGGTCCCCAGCGAGCGGGCGAACGGGACAGAGCGCAGAGGAGCGACAGCATGGCCGGCAGGCCTGCCCCGCGGTGGCTGGGCCCTCTGCTCCTGCTGGCCCTCTGGGGGTCCTCGGCTCCAGGTAGGAAGGGGCCGGGGCGGGGGCAGGGGCTCCGGGGGGGCCTGGCTGACGCCCTGGCCCTCTGTGTCCCCAGTGCCCCTCCTCAGGCGCCTGGCTGAGCACATTGAGCGGGTTCAGGAGGGCTCCGGCCGGGGCCTGGGTTCCGGCCCGGGTGCAGTGGCCCCCCCAAAACAAGGCTGGCTGGAGCAGCCCCTGGACCCCTTCAACACATCGGACCAGCGGTCTTTCCTGCAGGTGAGGCCAGGAGGGGGGCCGCTTCCTTCCCCAGCTCTCCCCTCAGTCTCCCGTCCCCAGGCCCCGCGGCTCCTCCCGTGCCCGCTGCCAGTGCCCCCGTGGCCCCCAGTCAGCCCCTCTGGTCCTCAGTGCGCCCTTAATCCCCCGGGGCCCCCTTTCTTCCCCAGCCTCCACCGCCCTTGTCCCCCAGGCTGTCCCCGAGCCCCTCCTCCCCGTCCTGCAGACTGGAACAGCAGGTCCGCCACCAACACGGAGGGCTCGATCCGTAGCTCAAATCTGGCCCGGCTTCGGAACCAGACCTGCCTCGCAGCAGAAACTGGAAGGGGTCTAACGAGCCAATGAACAAATTCACCGCTTTCCACACGCCCTCTGAGCACGGAGTGCCAAGTCGGCTCGCCTAGGCCTGCTTCCGAACCGCCCGCACTGGCCGCTGCTCCACGCTTAGTATCTCCATTCGTAGCCAGGGTCCCTCATTGCCGGTCACTATCCTGGACCCTGGGGACACGAGAGTGAAAAAGCCGACGAACCCTCTGCCCTCACAGAGCTGACGTTCTAGCTGAAGAGACAAACACGAGAGAGAGGAACGCATAAACAGACCAGCCGGTTCCACGCACTACCAAATATATAAAGACAGACCCATAGGGAGGGAGACTGCAATGAACTGGGGGTAAAGGACAGGCCCGAACTCTTATCCGCACCTCCTTCTCTGCCCCGCCCTCAGCGGTACTGGGTGAACGACCAACACTGGGCCGGCCAGGGCCCCGTGTTCCTGCATCTGGGCGGCGAGAGCAGCCTCAGGCCTGGCTCGGTGATGAGAGGTGAGAGGCAGGGCCAGGGGGCAGGCGGTGGGGGGCGGGGGGGGTGCCGGGAAGGGCGCTCCACGCTGTCGTGCGGTGAGGCAGGAGGGCTGGGACCCCCTGATGAAGGGTCGGGGTGAAGGTGGGGTTCGTGGGGTCGGGAGCCCGTGGCCAAGAGAGAATTCTTGAAGATGTCTTTGGTGCAAAAAGGTGACCTTATGAAAGCATGGGGACGGGCCCGTGGGCAGGCAGAGCTGCACCGGGGTCGGGTAGAAGGGCTGGTTACATGCCTCGGACAGGGGACAGGTAAACTCAAAAGGGGAGTTTCCAAAGAGACTTTCACCAGCGAAAGACTTCCGGGAGGCCCAGCCATGGCCAGGCTAAGGCGGTGTTTCCTCCTAGCAAAGCGTTAACAGTTAGCCAGTCGGGAGTTCCTGGACTTCGGGCTGTTGATGGGACTGCCTTTTCTGTGCAAACTGGTGGAGACTTTTCAGTTTAACCACTTGTCTTCTGTCCTTTCCTTAGTCCTTGGGCACCAAGCTGCGGGAGCCTGTGGGAGATCACATATATCCTGCTGGGGGCGGGGGGAGTGGGGGAGGTGTTCCGTTAGCCTACACTTTGCCCTCGGCTTGCACCCGCTCCCTCATCGCCCCCAACCGTACACTCTTCACAGGGCACCCTGCAGCCCTGGCCCCAGCCTGGGGGGCCCTCGTGATAGGCCTGGAGCACAGATTTTATGGCCTGAGTATACCTGCTGGGGGCCTGGACGTGGCCCAGCTCCGCTTCCTGTCCAGCCGCCACGCGTGAGTGAGGGTGGGGAAGCGTGCGGGGTCAAGGCACTGAGAACGTCTGTATCTTGGCATCTCTGCGTCTCTGTGGCTCTCCTCCACTGCCCGAGGTTGACCTCTGGGTCTCTGGTCCGGGTTTCCTTCCCTCTTTCAGTGTCTTATTCTCTATCTCTGGGTCCCTGTCCCTCCCTCTCTTTCTCTCCAGCCGCATTTTCATCTCCTCCTGCCTCTCTACAGCCTCCTGGTCCAGACCAGCGGCATCTGGACGGCACAGCCTCCCCACCGGTCTCCGGTTTCTGTTCTTGAGCCCGCCAGTCTATTGTACCGATGAAGCCACAGTGATTGCCAGAGCACAGACCAGACCCCCGCCCTCCCAGCTCACATGTGTCAGGGGTCTGCCCTCTCACTCAGAGTCAAGTCAAAATCTTCACAGGGGCCACGGGTCCTATTGGCTCTGCCCCCCACCCACCTCTCCGACCTCCGCTTGCTCACACTCACTGGGCTCCAGCGACAGCAGGGTCCTGGCTACTCTGCAGACTGACCGGCACACTGCCACACTGCGGCCTGGAGCCTGTCTCTCTCTGCGGGGAGTGGGCTTCCCCCTCCCTCCCTCTCCTCCTTCCCTAGACCTTGTTCCTGCGCGCAATCCCTCCCTGACCCCAGTGCTTCTCAGGACTCACCTCTCCTTGTCTCTCTGTCCGTGTCCGTCTCTGCCTTTCTCCGTCTCACTCTTGTCTCTGTCTCTCTCTATCTCCACCTCTATCTCTGTGCCTCCACAGTTCTGTCTCCAACGTTTTCACAACCTGTACGGGTTTCTAAGTGCGGTAGGAAGGCACCAGCTGAAACTTGTTTCAGAAAGTCTGGGAAGACACTTGGAAAGACCTAGAAAAGAGGATGTTAGACACATCGCCACCTGTGCCTTTCTGATGGTGTCTCCCCTTCCTCCAGAGGTCTCGGAGCTGACCAACCTAGGCCCCCAGCTGCTCCCTGCATCCGTCAGGTTTCCGCAGGCACTGCCTGGGAGACCCTTTCTCCCCCCTGTAGCCTGCAGTGAGGAGGGTGGAGGCTTTCGGGGCTGGGGGGTGGGGGTGGGGCTCCTCAGGCCCAGGTGGGCACTTGCTGAGATCAGGGCTCACAAACACCTGGTGACAAGAGCCCTGGCTTCTGGCCAGACCCCCCCACCTCCACTCCATTCGGGTCTCTGGACCCCCGCCGGTGCAGGGGGACATCCTCCCGGCGAGGAGGGCCCACCAAGCCTCCCTCCGGCCCCCAGGCTGGCTGACGTGGCCTCCGCCCGCCTGGCCCTCGGTCGCCTCTTCAACGTCTCCTCCTCCAGCCCCTGGATCTGCTTCGGAGGCTCCTACGCCGGCTCCCTTGCTGCCTGGGCCCGGCTCAAGGTCCCCGGGACTCTCCCAGCGGGCTGGGGGCGGGTCCCGGTCTCGGGTGGCAGGGGTACCTCGGCCCCCCAGGCGCCCCCGCACACCCTCCTGTCCACCCCGCCAAGGGCTTTTCGCAAGCTGTCGTCTCCAGGGTCCACGTGTAGAGGGGAGGGACCTGCCCGCGACCACGGTGCGGCCGGGTGACACGGGGGTGGGGTCCCAGGGCCTCGGCCCCCCAGGCTGACTACGGCTGTCCTCCCTCAGTTCCCCCACCTCATTTTCGCCTCCGTCGCCTCCTCCGCTCCGGTGCGGGCCGTGCTGGATTTCTCCGAGTATAACGAGGTGAGGGCTGCGGGCGGCGGGCGCGGGGGTCCTCGGTGGCGGGAGTCCCCCGAACCTCCTTCCGCCCTACCTCCACAGGTGGTGTCCCGAAGCCTGACGAGCGCGGCTGTCGGCGGCTCCCCGGAGGTAGCGCACGGGGCCAGTCCGCGGGAGTAGGGGGACGGGAGGCCTTGGCAGGCGGAGGGGGGCAGGGAAAAACGGTGAAGCCTGCAAGGCGGGGCCTGAAGGAGGCCGGAGACCCGGAGACGCCGGGATTTGGGGACGCGGGAACCCGGAGATGGGGCGGGGCTGATGAGGGGCGGGGCCCGGCGGGGACCACCCCGTAAGGAGGGCGAGGCCGAGCGCGGGGCGGGGCCTAGGGGGACAACCCTATCAGAAGGGAGAGGCTCCGCCGGGGGCGGGGCCCGGGAGACGGCTGGGAGGAGCATGGTCAAGGGGCGGGGCGTCGGACGGGACCTCCGAGGAATTGGGGCGGTGGGGGAACGACTCGGGGTCCCGGGCCGGGAAAGGCCTCGCCAACGCGGCCTCTCGCTCCCCGCAGTGCCGGGCGGCGGCGGCCGCAGCCTTCGCGGACGTGGAGCGGCGGCTGCGCGCGGGCGGGGCGGCTCGCGCGGCGCTGCGGGCGGAGCTGGGCGCCTGCGCGCCGCTGGGCCGCGCGGAGGACCGGGCGGAGCTGCTGGGGGCGCTGCAGGCCCTGGTGGGGGGCGCCGTGCAGTACGACGCGCAGGCTGGAGCGCCGCTGAGCGTGCGGCGGCTGTGCGGGCTCCTCCTGCAAGGCGCCGGCAACCGCAGCCACTCCGCGCCCTACCGCGGGCTCCGGCAGGCCGTGCAGGTGAGCGGTCTGGGGGAGTCCGCCGGCGGGGCGCCGGCTCCGCCGCGTGACCCGGGGCGGGCGTGACCCCTTCTGACCGTGGTCTCCCCGTCCGTGAAGTGGGGGTGACGCCTCAGGGCCCGAGGAGGTGCGGAGAAGTCGGTCAGGGGAAGCGCGCGCTCGGCAGGTGTTAGCGACTTCGACCGGTCCCTACGTGGCGCCTCCCGTTCGGTCCACTCTCGGCCCTGCGGCGGAGGCTAGCGCACAGCAGGTGCTCCGGTAGCGTCTACGGAAGGAACGAAAGAATGAAGCCCTGGGGACACAGCTCTGCAGGAGACCCGGATCCCAGCCTCGGGATCCACGGCCAGAAACAGCTGTTTCAAGAGACGGTCGCCCGCCCAGGGTCTCACAGTCGCCTGGTGCCTTCACCTCTAACCCGCAGGGACCCAGGCACCCACTCGCCCTGACTCCCGACTCCCAGGAGAACTCTGTAGCTCTTCTGACCTCTGACCCTTGACTTGCAGGGACCCGTGTGTGCTTTCAGGCCCTGGGCCCTGACTCGCTGGGACAGGAGGAATTTATGTGTGTGTGGCTTGTCCCCTAGGTGGTCATGCACAGCCTGGGCCAGAGGTGTCTGAGCTTTTCCCGAGCAGAGACAGTGGCACAGCTGAAGGTCACAGAGTCCCAAGTGTCCGGTGTAGGCGACCGCCAGTGGTTGTACCAGACTTGTACTGAGTTCGGCTTCTGTGAGTGACTGGCCCAACTCTCTCCCCTGAAACGTACATTCTGCGTTGTCCCCAAACCGTCCCGTCCTCTGGCCTTGTTTCCACAGGACAGCTGGCCACACTGCTGCCTGGTTTTACCTGCAGAGGTGGGGCCGGAGGGCACACAGCTGTGCCGGAGTGTGCCACACACACAGTCCTCCCATGAGTGATTGTCCCTCCACCCTGCTTTTCGTCTGTGTCCCTGTCCCAGCAGTGGCCCCACTCTCTCCCTAGTCACTGGCCTAGAAACCCTCGCACACTCGACACGCCTCCTTCCCTCTGCCCCGTAGCCTGTCAGCCACTGAGTCCTGCCCGCTCTTCATCCTGGACAGCCCTCTGGTTCACCCCAGCCCCCGTTCTATTCCCAGCTCTGCTCCCCTGGTGGACGCCCCCATCCCCTCCTGCCTGGATCCCTGACACCGCCTCCTCTCTGGTCTCCAGGCCTTCATGTCACCCCTGCAATCCAATGTCCTCACCTAGAGAGATTTTTCTAAATGTGATCTTGTCCTTCCTTCCGTGGCTCCTCGGTGACCCTAGGGCAGGGTCGCCAAATACAATACAGGATGCCCAGTTCCATGTGAATTTGAGAAAACTTTTGTTTTTTAGGGTGTGTCCGAAATATCGCATGAGACACACTTATGCTCAAAAAGTATTTGTTAACTGAAGTTCAAATTTAACTGAACACCCTGTAATTTTATTTGCTAAATCTGGGTCCCCTTGTCCAGAGTTAAGTTCCAATCCTTTCCCGTCTCCTGAAGGCTTTGAAGATGTGGTTTAAAGCAAAGCGTTCACATTCCAGCTCCACCATTTCATAGCTGTGTGATCTTGGGCAAATAACCTAAGCTGTCTCCCTCTCTCTGGGCCTTAGTTTCCACATCTGTAAGATGGGAATAAAATAGTGCCTCTCATAAGGCTGTTCCCAGAATTAAAGGAGATAGCACATGTAGCATGCTAAGAATAACTCTGGTATACAGTAAGCACTCCCGAAGTACTAGTTGTTAGGACCCTTACAACACTCCATATCGACCCACAAATACACCAGTCTTCCTGACACCTCAGGAACTTTGCACATGCTGTTCACTTTGCTTGGATTACTCATCTTCATCTCGTCACACAGTTTACTCCTCTTCAAGTCTCAATACAAGATGCCCCCTCCTCAGGAAGCCTTGCCTGATTGCTGGAGAAGCTCCGCCTCCCGGCCTCCCTTCCGGGCCCCTCCCCTCTCGGCCCCTCCCCTGCTCTGCAGTCTCATCCTGCAGACCCATTGCCCATCTCTCCCCGCGCACTGGGAGCCCTGTGACGGCAGAGCCTGGGACCGTAGTGCTCCCAATACCATTCACCATGTCTGTGAGCATACAGTAGGTGCTCAATACATGGCGAAGGAAGGAAGGAGTGAGTGTGAGGCTAAGGGAGTTAGATTTAGCCCCAGGGGCACTGGGGAGCTGTGGATTTTAGGCAGGGGAGACAGGTCCAATTTGTGCTTTAAGCTGCGGAGCCCCCTGGTCTCTCTGGATCTGTGCCTGTGCTGTCCCCTGTTTACCCGCTTCCTCTTTTCTGTCTTCCTCATTCCTTAAGCTTTCATCCCTGGCAGGATCCTGTCCTGGGAGCCTCTCAGGCCAACCCTGGGATTCCTCCTAAGCCTCCACCCCAGGCCTTTTTCCCTGCCAGCCATGATTCGTCTGGGCTGTCCCTGTCTGCGGGCTGGGGTTTCTCTGACAGGATCGTGAGCTTAGCGAAGGGAGGGTCTGGGGCCGCTTGGGTCATCACGGGGCAGGCTCTGTAGTGCCCATCAAAGGGGAGGGCTGTATGCCCCACGCTTACAGATGCCCCCCGCCGCAGATGTCACCTGTGAGGAGCCCAGATGCCCGTTCTCCCAGCTCCCAGCACTGCCCTCCCAGCTGGAGCTCTGCGAGCAGGTGTTCGGGCTCTCCAGCTCTTCCGTAGCCCAGGCCGTGGCCCTGACCAACTCCTACTACGGCGGCCAGACCCCAGGGGCCACCCGGGTGCTCTTCGTTAACGGTGAGCCCGCCCTCGGAACCTCTCCCCGGGTGGGCACCTGCCCCTGGTGCGGCACGCCATTCTTCCTTTCTCTCCAGGGGACACAGACCCCTGGCACGCGCTCAGCGTAACGCCCGCCTCGGGGCCCTCCGAGTCAGCCCTTCTCATCCCGGGCGCCTCCCACTGCGAGGACATGGCCCCCGAGAGGCCCTCGGACCCCGCCGGCCTCCGCCTCGGGCGCCAGGTGAGCGGGCGGCGGCTCGGGGATTAGCATCTTATTTGCATGTTAATTTGCATGTCCCTGCCCCCTTTCGCCGGAGTCGGACTTGGAAAATCCTCCCCGCAGAGCATCTTCCGGCGGCTGCAGACCTGGCTGGGGCTGGCACCGCGGGGCCGGGCCGGGGGTGGGGGCTGAGGGGCCCGGTCTCTCGCCGCGCCCCGCCTGGCCGCCTCGTCCCCGGACGCGTTCCCTGGGCGGCAGGACGGAGCGTGTTTGGAAGGAGGAAATCCCCAGGAATCGGGCTTCAGCATCTGGTCTGCCCACAACCGACTGACTGGTTGCTGCAAACCTCGTCGCTCCTGAGAGTGGACGTCAGAATAAGTGGAGGATTACTCCCGGCGTGAATATCGGTATTTCATTTTCTTTCGTAGGGAGCATTTTATTAATTGTTTCATGGCTATCTGTTTTTATTGTTTAAAGTATCTTGCTGTAAAGCCTCTTCGTGTAATATAATTCCGGAAGGCTCGCCCATGGATTTATTTTTTTTTTTTCCTAGTTTCAAAAGCACAGCAACCTTGGTAGATTCTTAGGATCCCAAAGGGACAGGGAGTCAGCTTCTGTCTTGGTCTGTTCAGGCTGCGATACCAGAACACTAGATTGGGTGGCTTCGAAACAACGGATTTATTTCACTCCGTTCTGGGAACTGGGAAGTGTGACATCAGGGCACCGGAAAATCAGGTGTCTGGTGAGAACTCGCTTCCTGGTTTACGCTCCGCTGTCTTCGCTCTGGGGCGGGGGGTGGGACAGAGAGCGGAGAGAGAGAAGCCCAAGCCGGCTTCACCTCAGCCCAGAGCTGGACCCCAGAGTCGATATCACCACCTGAGGTCAGGACCTGAGCCGAAATCAAGAGTCAGGGCGCTGAACCGACGTTGCCACCCAGGCGCCCTGAGGAATATTGGTCTTTTAGGTCAGATGTCAACTGTGCTGCAGCTTGAATTCTGCCGGCCCCCCCACCCCGGGCTGGGCGCCCTGCTCGCCCCTCCTCTCGCCCGGTCCCGCTTCTCACTGTCCCCCACCCGGAGCCCCTCTTCCTCGGGCTCTTGCTTTCTCCTTGACTCCATCTCTGCCGGTCTCTCAGCCATCTCCCGTTTCTCTGAATATCCTCATTTCTTTCTCTCTGTGTGTCATTCTGTCCCTATGTCTATTTCTGTGCCTCGGCTGTGTGTCCTGTCTGAGTCAGTGTCCCGCCTCACTCCTCTCCAGCTTGTCTGTCCTGGCTAGCTCCCCTGCTGCCGGTTTCTGCCTCTCCTCCTCTGTCTCTGCCTCAGTTTCCCTCTCTTCAGACTCTCCCTGTCTCTCCTCTGTCTTCTTCCGTCTCTGAGGCCTTTTCTGTTTCTCTCCCTGCCATTCAATCTTTGTCCTTCTCCCTCCGACTCTCTTAATCTCCTTCCCAGCCACCACCGTTTCCCACAGTCAGACACACCTCCAGCTTCCCACCCTGGGGGTTTAGGGCCCTGCTCGAGCCTTCCCGATAGGGGAGCCCCAGGGCCTGGGGGGGCGCCCACTCCCAGAAGTGCCTGCTGAGCCAGGATTCACTGAGAGCGGCCTTGGGAACAGGAGGTAGCAAGTCAGGGAGGCCCAGTGCCTCTGGGGAGCTGCGGAGGGCAGCAGGAGACAAGTCAGGACAAGGTCGGGGGCTGATAAGGGAAGCCACAGCCCGCTGTCCCGGGAGGAAGTCCCTGCTCTCCTGTCTGGACTCCGAACCCTGAGGCCTGACTGTCTCCCTGACCACTAACTCTGGCCCATTCACCGGTCCGCCCTGTGCCCGGACAGCCCCCACACCGAGTGACCCCCAGCGTCTGCGGTGCCTCCGTCTGTATGTTTAGCACGTGCTTCTAGGTCTGACACGTGGTGGCTGCTCAGTGTCTGTGGGGACATGTCAGAATGGGGTCTAACGTCAATGTTTCACACTTGGCTTTGCTGGATACAGCTGCCGGCACTCTCTTTCTCAGCCTGACGTCTGAACAGACCTGGCTTTGGTGCCAGCTGCCTCCTCCCGCATCCTCAGAGCTTCCTGGGGCGTGTGCCCGCCAGGCCGAGATGCTTGTTGTTTCTCGTTCTCTTCAGGGCGAGGCGTGGAGAGCGCAGGATTGAAGGAAAGACAGAGGACTCAGATATCAGTCTGTGTTGAGTGCCTGCCATCAGCAAAGCCAGGTCTTCTATTTCAACAGCAAACAATGTAAACCTTAGGCGGGACAGTGAGAGTCCTCTTTTTTGCTACCCGCAAAGCTAGCGGCCTTTAGGCAAAGATGGCTTCAGGGCAGTAAATACAGTCCTTCATCGTTTATCCGTAATGATCACTGCAGGCTGCAGGGTTAATGTCTTATGATGACCATAAACTTTGGAAATCTTAGTTTAGACAAACAGGTGACCTCAGGCCATCACATACAGAGCAGTGTGCTGTCCCCTAGTCCCGGCCCCGCTGTGTGCAAGGGGCGTCAGGGTCACCGGCCGTCAGCTGACTCCTCGTCTTTACATAGTTTCCTTCATTTCCCCCTTTGTGTTTTAACTGTCTGGAGCATCAAACTAAATACAGCCGTGCGATGATCATTCATTTCTTTGATTTTTGTCGTTCTTCTACACTAAAAACAAGCATAACACAATGATGATTATTACAATTATTAAAACAAGAATGACCTCCAATGTATTTTAGTTGTTTGAATGGATTCATCTTGTCAATACTTTCAGCAAGACTAGATACAATATTTCTTCCGGAGGTTCCCAGTAATTAATTCTGAGAAGCAGCCTGTGTTTGAGCTTGTAAGTCTGCAATAGACACGGTAGCCTTTTTAGTCCCAAGTAAATGTTGTCTGATTGCGTTCCAAGAAAGATGAGTTTTATTCCGTAATACAGAAGTCACCCAGAATTGAGTAATATTCCAATCACATCTTAGAGTTAATTGTTCTCCCAAACTTTCAACATGATCCCCCAGCATAATGACGCAGATTCTAAATCAGCTACTTCAGCGTTCAGCATGCATCACTTTTCTTTTGCTGATGCCATAGTTTTTCTGAATTAGCATGCATTGTTGAGCGAAATGAGTAGTTTGTACGGACTGTTGTGAGGCGCGGCCAGCTGCAGTAACAGGTGCCGTCGCAGCTATAAGTCCCGTAACCAAACAATCCGTCCAACCGTTCGCCTCTAGCGTTTTCGGAGATCTCGCAAGGCTTTCTAGGGCCCAGGCAGCAGAAAAGACACTCCATTCTCTATTTAGTCGAACCAGCATCCAGACCCCTGCTCGAGCTCTTAAAATATGAATGCTTTGAGTTGAGAGATGTAGAGAGATCGTATGATTTAGGCAAATATATAAAGAACAATTATAACATGTTAAGGTGAAATTAGATTCATGCCACGTGGGAGAGCCTACTAGTAATACATACGGAAGGCGGACGCAGGCAGTAACATAATGTGATTCATTCTTGGTAAATGTCAAAGCAGAATTATTACTGGTATTATTTTTCTCGGAAGCGCCTTTCCATGCCCACATAGCTTGTAATGCTGTAGGCGGTTTCTATAATTGATCTTTTTTAAAAATATTTTTATTTATTTGAGAGAGAGCGTGAGCATGGGAGAGGCAGAGAGAGAGAGAGAGGGAGGGAGACACAGACTCCAAAGCTGTCTCCAGGCTCCAAGCTGTCAGCACAGAGCCAGACGCGGGGCTCGAACCCACGGACTGTGAGATTATGCCCTGAGCCAAAGTCAGACATTTAACAGACTGAGCCACCCAGGCGCCTGTCCATAATCAATCTTGTATACCCCACCCCTTCCCCGGGAATTAAAGGAGCGAGCACGGACATCCCTCCCTAGTTGCATGACCGAGATCTCGGACCTGTCCTCGGCAGGTTGTGAGGAGGCCACCGGGTATTGCCAGCTCGTAGTGTTTGTCACCGGCCCGAGCTGGGCCCCATTTCCCGCTTCCAGAGCATGTGGCCTTCCCGGTCCTACCTTGATCGGCATTCTGCGGGCCGATGATACCCTTTCCTGCATCTGGGACATAAGCCTGGCGATTTGGGTGTATTAATGTCTTTCTGTGATTTAGATCCTTTACCTCTGCGGCGATCCCTTTTTAAATGGCCTAATCTTCCATAATTAAAGCATTTAGTACGAGAATTCTGTAGGCCTCCTTTCATGGCTGGTACTGAGAGATTCGCTTTATAAGACTCAGATCCTGTGTCCACATGAGCTTTCATCTATTCGTTCAGAGGGGCTCCTTGTGTTCATAGAGGTCTCTAAGCTTTCCGGCATTCTGAATTTGCATTTTCAAAGGCTACGGTTTGCAATAATAAATCTCATACCACCAGCCTGAGTGACTGCTCTCTGCATCGCAGATGGAAGCCGCGATAAGAAATCACCATAGGGTTCCTCTGAAGATTGGACACTTTTGGGAAAAGAACGCTCAGCCTGTCCGGGGTGGCTGCTTTGTCCCCAGCCTTCAAACCATAGGTTCTGACTTGTAAGACGGCCTCATCAGTAGACTTGCACTGGTCTTTCTAATTGCAGCCAGTTTCCAGAACCTGCCAGCTGATCGGCCGAGATTGGGTTCGGTGGCTGTCTGGACGGATTCTTTCTTTCTAGCCGTTGTTAGAGCCTCGTCTTGCCTCCAAGTTCCAAACTGTAACTAGGCTCCAGGCTCCAGGACCACAGGAGCTGAAGCGGCCCAGTCATGAGGAACTGGTCGCTGGCTGGAAGATACTCGCTGAAGGATTCCCCTTACGAAAGGCGAGTGCGTGCCCTACGTTGCTATCGACTGTTTTAGATCCTTTACCGTTTTAAAAGGAATAGGAACGTGCATATAGGTCGCGCCTCCTTCCGCAAAATCCGCATTTGCTCCAGGACGGAAAGGTTCAATAGGAACAGGAAAACAGGTCGGGAAGGGAGCTTCTCGCCAGGGGCGGCGAGCGGTAAGTTCAGAACAACCATGAAAAGCAGAGTAACAGGCAAAGAGGGAAAGGGAGCAGAAGGTTCAAGAGAATTTGTAGGAGAGGCTTTATTTACTTTTTGTAATAATTCCTCTTTGTTATCCACACCTAAGCTCATCTGCCGTAACGTTTGTAAAATTTCCTTATAATGATTTTTTGTGATTACGATTAGTTCTTCTGTTTCCAAGGAACTTGAGGACTCGTTTATTGTATGCGCTGAAGGCGATCCAATTTTAGTATTTTGTACAGTTTCATCTTTAGGGGGGGTCAGGAGGCGGTCGAGCATAAAGCTTTTCTTCCGATTCAGAGGCAGGGTCCTTACGTAGTTTGGCCACGTCCCCTTTGAATTGTGGTAGAACCTGTCGCGCCGAATCTTCGCTCTCCGACTGAAGGCGCTGCGGGGCCCCGGTTGTCAGACAGACCATCGGGACCGGACACAGCCAACACAGCCGCAGCGATGGTTTCCCCTTGCTGGCGAGCACGGCCCAAGGACCGTTCCACTGTCTCCGTGTTTTTAGATTTAGTAAGGTCCGTGAAACCAATAAGAATGTTTTTTCTAAGCTTAAGCAGATGTTCTTAGGTCAAGGAATGAACCCGCACTTCTGAGCCTTTGAGATTTTTAAGTAATGGACTATACCGAGCCTCCACGGATGGGGAGCTCCCCGTCTTACTCTGTCCCAGGCCCCGAAAGTTTCGCTTACCTTCGAGCGAAAAGAATCCCTTTCGATTCCACACCCTTTGCGACTCCGCAGTGATGCCGACACCTCGTCCCTGTTCGGGCGCCGGGTTGTTGAGTCTGTTCGCTTCAGGGCGAGGCGTGGAGAGTGTTCTCTACAGGTCCAGGTGTGCAGAGCGCAGGATTGAAGGCAAGACAGAGGACTCGGATATCAGTCTGTCCTGAGTGCCTGCCATCAGCAAAGCCAGGTCTTCTATTTCAACAGCAATCAGTGGAAGCCTTAGGCGGGACAGTGAGAGTCCTCTTTTTTGCTACCTGCAAAGCTAGCGGCCTTTAGGCAAAGATGGCTTCAGGGCAGTGAATACAGTCCTTCATTGTTTATCCGTAATGATCACTGCAGGCTGCAGGGTTAATGTCTTATGATGACCGTAAACTTTGGAAATCTTAGTTTAGACAAACAGGTGGCCTCAGGCCATTGCATACAGAGCAGTGTGCTGTCCCTAGTCCCGGCCCCCCATGTGCAAGGGGCGTCAGGGTCACCCGGGCCGTCAGCTGACTCCTCGTCTTTGCATAGTTTCCTTTAGACGCCCATTACCTTGGGGCGCGGCACGGCTCTGTGGAGGCCTAGGCGCCCAGGCTGGGCAGCCTCAGTTTACTTAGCTGAGACTGCTGTGCCAACAGCAATTCTGTCTGTGTGGCTCTGTTCTTAGGGAAGGATGGAACCTGCTGTGGCACGCTCCTTCCTGGTGTCCTTGGCCCATACGTGGCCCCTACTATCCATTCTCTACCTGCAAACCACGGTGATTCTTGCAAAAGGTAAATCAGGTCACCTCGGCTTACAATCCTCCAAAGCTTCCCACTAAAACTAGAATAAAGCCCGAGTTCCTCCCCGCGGGCTACAAGGCCCTGCGGACTTTGGCTTTTGACTCTTCTCTGCACTGGACTCCCACCACTCCCCACCCTGCAGGCCAACCACTTGGCCTCCTAGGGTGCTTCAGATCTCAAGCTGAGTCCTACGTATTCGCTGTTCCCTCTGCCCGGAAGTTGTTCCCTTCGACAACCTCTAAATCACTGCTTCCTTCTTAACACTCAGGCTCAACTCCAACCTCACCTCCAGGAGGCCTTTCCTGACTGCTCCGCGTCCCGGTCACTCCCCTGTCACGCTACCTGTTCCACGTGCTTCCTAGCCCCAAGCACCACCTGAAATTACCTTGTTTTATTTTCTTTCTAGCTCAGCCCCTCTGTGCTAGCATGCACAGTCCCTGAGCCAGGGGACGGCGCTGTCCTGGTAAACCCGGCCCTGTGAGTTCCGTGTTTCACAACCTGTGCCGTTTGCATGTGAACTTGGCTTTCCAGAAGCTCGGCGGTCTCCTGGATCAAAGACGGCGAAGCACTTCTCAGGGCCGGGAGGGCTGGTACATCTGTGGTCCACCCGCCTGTGCTTTCATTTACCAGTTATGCTCTGTTTCCCAGAAAATACTAGAATTCCAATGAGGACGAACAGTTTCGAGGGATGTAGAAGCATTGTGTTCTGAGGGTCCCTGGTTTGTCCCGCACACATTCCCCCCGAAAGCGGGACCGAGTGGGGCCTCTTACCTTCTCCCGAGGTTTGTGCGCTGGTGGGGTTGCAGCACGACCTTACCCCACGGCGAGAACTCCAAGGGCCCCGTGCAAACAGCAGGCGCCTGCTCCCTGCGCCTTCATCAGAACTCGCTCCCAACAGCACACACACCTCTCCCACTGAACCCGGAGGAGAGGAAGGGTGGGGGACTAGCACCTCCCGATCAAAAGATCTCCTACTAAAGCTGCAGTAATGAAGATGATGTGGTTTGGGCATTAGGTGTAGACAAGCAGATCAATGGGGCGGCAGACTCCCTCTCCCCCCCCCTCTCTCTCTCTCACACACACACACACACACGCACGCACGCACGCACGATCAATTAATTTTCTACAAAGATGCCGATGCGAATCAGTTGAGGAAGTCTTTAAAACAAAGGATCCTGGAACGAGCGGATATACTATAGACCTTCTCCCAATCTCTTTTGCAGACTTCTTTGCAACTTGATATCTGAACGGGGCTGGGCTTGGTGCCGGACCGCTTTCTCTTCCCAAGCATTCTTTGAGCTTCAGAGCTTGGGGAAAAAGATTAACCTCACCCCCATCTCATACCATACTCAAAAATTAATACGAGTGGATCACAGATGTAAGAGAAGACCATAAAATAGAAACTATAAAATAGAAAAATTACTTATGACCCTGCAGTAGGCAAATATTTCTTAGGGAGGAAAGAATAGCATAAAATACATTAAAAAGGGGGCAAATTGACATTATCAAAGAGATAAACTGGTAACATCAAAATTTAAAACTCATAAAGAAAACACTTCTCATTAAAAAACACCATTAAGAAGTGGAAAGAGAAGGCAGAGACTGAGGGAAAACGGGCACACTACAGGCGTCCGACAGAGGATCTGCGTCCAGGTCGAAGAACTCCGGGAAATCAACTTGGACCAGACTCGCGGGCGGGAGACAGGAGGCCCCGCCCGGCGGCCTCGGTCCCGGTCCTCTCGGGCCAGAACTGGGATCTGAGACAGACCCGCAAGAGGAGGCTTCGTCCGCTCGAGCCGCGCGCTCAACTTCTCTGCCTTTCCCGTCTCCGCGCGGTGTGGGGAGCGAACTGGGAAGGCGGCGGGGGCCTTTTAAAACTATCGGATCTTCAGCATTTCCGTTTTTTGTTCCGTCCTCCCCCCTTTCCTGTCCCCCTCCCCCTCCCATCTCTCCTCTCCTCCCCTCCCCTCTTCCCCTCCCCCCTCAAGTGGAAGAAGCAGTGTCCACGGTTTTTGTTTACATACCTACCGTACGGGATGCCCGTTCCACGACTGGCCGGTTAGCTCAGTTGGTTAGAGCGTGGTGCTAATAACGCCAAGGTCGCGGGTTCGATCCCCGTACGGGCCAGGCAGGTGTCCGTTTTACCGTCTCTGCGCGCAGAGTTCCCGAACTACGCGGACCCGACCCCAGAGGATCCCGCTGCCGAACCCGGACCCTTGCGTGAGAGCCGGTGGACCTCGTGTCTTGTTATTATTTGTTATTAGTTTTTAAGAAGTAACGAACGAAAGCTAAAATGGAGAGTCTTTTTAAAAAAAGCGTTGAGCAAAGCAGACCGGGAACATGTGGACGAGGCGGGGCCATAAAGAGGGAGAATTCCCAGGCCTGTGTTAGAAAAAAAAAAAAACCTGAATTGGTTTTGGCTTATGTAACACTTTTGCAAGAGAATGAGCACTGTCCTTGGTGGCCGTTTAGCTCAGCTGGTTAGAGTGTGGTACTAGTAACACCAAGGTCGCGGGTTCGAGCCCCATAATGGTCATGTGCTGGTGACATTTGCCATGTTTATACACTGGCTTTATTATGGTATGATTTACATGCAATAAAAGGCACCCATTTTAAGTGTAGAATTAGGTGAGTTTTAACATATTTATATGCACAATTAACGCCTGGCACAAACTAGAGAACGTTCCTATGACCCCCGAAAGGGCCTCTGTGCTCTCTAGTGGCAAGAATAATGCCCCCCAAAGATGTCCGCCTCCTAGTCCCTGAAGGCTACAAATATGTCATTTTGCATGGCCAAAGGGACTTGGCACATGTGATTAAATTATGGATCTTAAAACGAAGTGATTTTCCTGAATTACCTAGATTGGGTCCAATGTAATCACAAGGGTCCTGGTAAGAGGAGTCACAGAGATGTGACATAGAGGTGGAGGTTGGAGAGGTGCCCGGCTGTTAGCTAAGGAATGCCAGCAGCTTCTAGAAGTTGGACAAAGCAACGAAACAAAATTCCCTCTCCGGCTTGCGGAAGGCATGCGGTAAGGCTGACCCATGTTGGACCGACTTCCAGAACAGGAAGAAAGAAAGAGTATGTTGTTTCAACCACTGAATCTGTGGTCATCTGTTACAGTCACAGTAGGAAACTTACGCACCCCCCTTCTGGTCTGTTATACCCCCATCCCGGCCCCAGGCGACTATAGACCTTCTTTCTAGCGTGATGGCTTTGCCGTTTCTGGAGTTTCTCATAAACCGTATACTGTGGAGTCTGGTGTTCCTGGCTTCCACTGCTCAGATCCATACTTTTGAGATTCATTCATGTTGCTGCATGGACAGCAGCTTGTTCCGTTTTCTTGCTAAATTGTACTCCGTGCACAGACATATCACCGTCTGTTTTCCATGCGAATGGACTTTTTCATTTCTCGCTGTCATGAGTGGGGCCGTTATGAAGATTAATGTCACAAGTCTTTGTGTGGACATATGTTGTATTAGTCAGGGCTCTCCAGAAAGAGAGAGAGAGAGAGAGAGAGAGATCTTAAGGAACTGGAGGAGGCAGCTATGAGGGTTGAGCAAGCCCAAGTCTGCGGGGTGGATCGGCGGAGTGGAGACCCAGGCAAGACCTGAGGTGACAGCTCAAGTCTAGAGACGAGATGCTTAGTCGGTTAAGTGCCTGACTCTCACTTTTGACTCAGGTCATGATCTCGCAGTTCGAGGGTTCGAGACCCACACTGGGCTCTGTGATGGCAGCGGGGGGCCTGCTTGGGACTCTCTGTCTCCTCCTCTCTCTGCCCTTCTCCCTCTTGTGCAAGCACACACTCTCTCTGTCCTTCTCTCTCTCTCTCTCTCTCAAAATAAATGAATTTTAAAAAGCTTTAAAGTGCACTGGCAGCGTCCCCCTTCCTCAGGAGAGGAAGCTCTTTTTTCTTCTAAGGCCTTCAACTGATTGGATGAGGCCCACTCATATTATGAAGGGTAATTTGCTTTACTCAAAACCTACTAGTTGAAATGTTAATCTCGTCCAAAAAATATCTTCGCAGCAGCATCTAAGCTAGTGTTTGACCAAATATCTGGATACCGTGGCCTCGCCTTGTTGGCACATAACATTACCCAGCAAAGTTTTCATTTCTTTGGGGGTGAATACCTAGGAGTGGAATTTCTGGGTCATTTGGTCAACGTATGTTTGACTTTATAAGGAGCCACCAAATGTTCTGAATGGTAAGGCCGTTTGCCTTTCCAAACAATCTTAATGAGAGCTCCATTTGCCCCAGACTTCTCCAACATTTGGTATTGCCAGACCTTGAAATTTTAGACAGCCTATTTAAAACATTTAAATAGTCTTAAACGATTATGTCGTTGTGATATTAATTGGCATTCCCCAGAACTAATTATGAGCCACCCAGGTGCCCCCGATATTTCTTTTCTCATTTAAGAAGTTTCTTGTGATATCTAGGACGGTCTGCATTTGTGTTCTCACAGTCGCCCCAATGCCCGTGTTTCCCCGTCTATCTGCCCTCGTATCACTTGCTTCCCCCCAGTTTTCTTGTTGTCCCTTCGCTCTTGCTTATTGTCTGTGGGTGGTCCACCCATTTACTCTGCTTCCTCTTTCCTTTCCCTTCCTTTCCTATGTTGACATGCATTATTTCTTCTGTATTGGAACAGAGACGTGTAATATTCTTCTTCCAACTTTGCCCTGACGTTTACTGTAGTTGAAGATCTACAGTTAAGTAGATTAAATGTTCACCCGATGAAGTTTCTTTATTTCTTGGCTCGATGAACCTGTCCTATTGTAGATTCTTCGAGAAGAGTCCGGCATTCGCATATTCAAACTTTCTTCTTGATTCTTGAAGATTAGGTTGGCTAGATATACAGTTCTTGCTTCATGCTTCTGTTTCTTTTTTTTTTTTTTTTTTTAATGCTGATCTGATTTTTATATTGCTCTTCAGAAATCTGATGCTGGACTTCTTCTATTTATAGAAACTTCCCAGGTTATAGATTTAGTTATTATTACATTTTAATGACCCTTTTTCTTTCTTTTAGGAATTCTAATTACTCATATATTGGATTTTCTTTGCCTGCTTTTTATTTACATCATTTTTGTCTGACCCGTTTTACTTCTTTCTTGATCTCCTTTTCATTTTCTTCGCACTTTCTCTTTCTTCAATGCCCATCATCAAACGTTACATTGTAAACTTACTCTCCCCTGCGTGCCTGGTGGTGTAGCCTTCGTTTCTGATGTGATGTTTCTCTTTTTCTCACATTTTTTTCTACATTCAACCAACTTTCCGTTTTTGTCCATTTGTTTCAATTTTTTGAATTTCCGACTTCGTGTGATTTTGGAAAATCCAAAAATGCTTGTTTGAGGATGTCTGATTCCATCTGAGATCTGCGCTACAGTTTTCTTCTGCTTTTTTATTTTTGGAGGAATTTTCGTTCACTAAAATATTCCATTTGGGGTTTTCTTATAGCAGCCTTGCATAAATAAAGGTTATTCAGATATTGTATGAAGAGACTTGGGATCATTTACAGGATTCCTAGTTCAAGGCCGTGCTTCTTTCCCCCACATAAAAATACAGTCTCTTTAACAGATGTCTTTGGGGAGGGGGCTGGGAATCCACCGGGAAAGAGTTCTGTGTCTTCAGATTTTTCTCTTTTCTCTGATCTTGCGAGATCTGAATCTCGCCTTTCTTTCTTCTTTTTCCTTTTACCAGCCACTCTCCGCAAGGGGCTTCTCCCTCTCCCGCTCTTCCCCCTAGAAGCTTCTGCTGTTGCTGCGGCCTCGTGACTGGCATATGTGCCCGCGTTCCTTCCCAGTGTTGTAAGCTGGAATTTCTAGTTGAGAGAAGGGGAATCTTAGCTGAATCTTGGGATCTCGGTTCCCATTTTCTGCCGGGGTCCAGTTCCGGCGAATCTAGGGGTCCACGAAGGATGGACGGTCAGGTGCAAGGAAATGAGAGAGCCACGAGAGAGATGGAGTCTGATGACCAAGCAGGCAGCCCTGGCAATTCTGGCATCTCTGCCCTGCTAGTCTTAGTTTCTTTATATAAAGGCTGTAAGTGACATTACATCAGAGACAAGGCATTCTTAACAACATACATTGTTATTGCAAGACCCATGTTAGTCATCTGTAGGTAGATTAGGAGCCATTCTATCCATAATCGTGAGGGCTCATGTCTGTCTATTCTTTTATGGTAGTTTCTGTAAGAGTATTTTGTTATTGCCTTTTTATTATAAGGGAGCGTGGGGATGAGAATTACAAAAGAATTTGTAAAATGTTAAACCTCAGGGAGGTGCTCAATATTTGTTGTTGATCAGTGAAGATATATGTAGCTACTTTTGTTTGGCTACTGTTTGCACCTTATCTGTAAACAGTGCTGTTAACTTTTGGGCTAAGCTAACCTCCGGGGAAGGTCCTAAGTCTCTTTACAACCTCTCCTGTCAGTCTGTGGAGCAAATACTGAGAGACACTTTACAGCCATGTGCTTTGGGGTTTTATGGTGGGGCTGAGGGGATGTTTAACACAGTGCGATACCTGCAGAGAAATCTAGTTTGGTTCAAGGAGTCTTGGGGCCTAACGTCTACTAATCTTTAGCCAACTCATAACTGCCGTTCTGGATGATCAATTTGTGTAACCCATCCCCAAGAGGCAACTTTGAGGTTACCTCTGGCCAGGTTACTCTCATTCATATTTTATCCATCAAGACCAGGTCCCCTTTTCCATAAGCCACAACCCAAAGAGTATTATGTCCCTTAGGCCAACGAGAGCAGTTCAAGAAATCAGGCCTGAAAAATCACTTAGAAGGAGGTAAGATTAGGCGCCAGTTTGGCTGGCAGGAGCTTTGCTTCAACCTTTTCCACACAGGGAGGGGTCTCAACCTGTGAGCCCAAAACAGCTCCCAACAATTTTCTTACTTCTAGATGGTTTTTCTGGAGCTCCTTCCATTCTCCACGGAGAGTTCCCCTTGGGAGCTCTTGAAAGACAGGTCTGCTCGACGTAGGTGTTTTAGTTCTTTACAGGGAACTTGAAGTTTGTAGCGTTCTGTCTCCTAGTGGGGAGAAGGTATGGTTTTAATGTTGTGTGCGTGTGTTTTACTATGTGGAGAAATTCAGATCTGGGCGATTGTTATTATCCTCAGGTTTTAAATTACCACCAAAATGATGAGACATTAAAAAATTACATTGTGCTTTAAAAAAAAAAAAGGTGTGTTTTCCATCATATTTACTAGCGCCAAACTTTCCCACATAGGTACTGTAGCAACTCTCTGCCCACTAGCGGGTGAAAGTTCATGTTTCCTCACAAAACCACAAAAGAATGTCTGTTCTGTTTTTAAAATCCGATTCTGTGGGAAAGTGCATGTGTCTAATTGCATGAAAACTGGAGTCTCCACGTTTCTGGGATGCAACGCTTGGGGTTTCCTTTAACTACGTTTCTCCAGCAGGCTGCTCAAACTTGCTAACGTAGACGCTGTTTCTGCGATTATAAATCCTTAACATTGTAACTGCGATGGAATTAAAGCAGTAAGCTTTTCAGTCAGGCCCTGGCTGTGCACTCTTTTAAAATATTCCCCATTCGCTGCTGATTGGGCCTTGTTTTAACTGTTTTCCCCCTGGCCGTCATGAAAACCAGGGAAATCCCCCGACAGTGAGCCAGAGCTCAGCGTGGCCCCACACTGCACAGCCCAGCCAGGGGGATGTCCAGAAACTGACAACAGAACACCCCTGGGTTCTTGGGTATCTCAGTATCTGAAGGGAAAAGAGGAACCTCCCAAACTTCTCTCAAAGGGAAGCCAAGGCAACCTGGTGGTTCCACTGGGAATCGAACCCAGGGTCTTCTGCGTGTAAGGCAGATGTGCTAACCACTACACCATGGAACCCAGGCATGACCTGCCTTCCCAGGTGCTCTTACTAAAATCAAGGTTAAAAAGCCCAAAAACTGGGTATGGATTTCTTATTATGACTAAGACCTAAGTCCTGTGAACTTGGCCCAGGGAACACGTGTGGGACAAATGAACTTTACATATACAAGTTTCAAAGTCTTAATACTGTCACCTGAAAATCTAGTATTAAAATGACTTCAAATGTCCAGAGGCACTCTCCATTTCTATCCTTCTGGGACACTCTTGGTCTGGTCAACATTTATTGTCTTTCTGCCCGTATTTATTGCGAGCGTACTATGATCCAAGGCTCTGGGACACAGCAGTAAATACAAAGGTAAAAAATATATATAATATATATATCCTTCTTGAGAGGACGCTGTGGTCCTAGCCCCTAAACGATCGCATATAGTCTTTATTTCATCTTTCATTGGATATGAGCATCAAAGAATATCAAAGTAAGGAAAGGGAGCACGAAGGACCTTTAGACATTAGCCAGGTACGTCTGGTGGCTACGTGGAGACATGAAGGGGGTGCGTGTGGTTTCAAGGAATGTCAGGGAGTTACAGCCGGTGTTGTATCTAAATCGGCCTTTGGGGGATCGTGGGGCTCTGTGTCTCATGATGCTACCGCCGTCGACAGCCTGGAGACCCGAACGGTGCCGACGCTTCGGGTGTTACCCCGTTCACCCTCCGGGACTTACGGTACCCTCTCTAGAAGCAACTCTGCACTCCCTTAGGCCGAAGAACATGCCTGAAAGGAAAGGAGGGGATGAGGCTCACCCAAAACAGAATCCACTCTCCCTCTACCCCAGCCTGAGTCTTTATCCACCGATCCCCAGATGTGTGAGCAAGCCCAGCTGAGATCAGCAGATGTCTCCAGTTGAGTCCAGCCTAGATCAAGCGACCCTCAGTCAACCGGCAGTTTCTTAGGAATAGATAACTATGTTTTATGCTGGTGGTATTTGCGGCGATTTCTTATGCAGTAACAACCGATTGACACAGAAGGCGAGAGAATTTGTGAATACCCACTCTGAGACTCGGGAATACCCATCACGCATCACGGGTCCACCCCTGCTCAGCCCTGAGCCTTTGAGGGTCGGACAGATACACACTGTGGGGGAAATTTCCACTTAGTGTTCAACCAGTACTGTATTTGCTTAATACGCCACTGGTCCCAGAGAGAAACTGACTTTTATTTACCTTTAGGATATCTATTAAAATATCCATACCAAAATGAGACAAAGCCATTAAAAGACAAGAAAATTGTAGACCAACATCTCTCTTAAACATAGGCACAAAAATCCTTAAACAAATATCGGCAAGTCAAACTCATCGATACATAAAAAGGATAAGCTTTCTTACTACATGAAGTTTATCCCAGTCTGTTTTAACCGTTTTAACAGTCAAAAATCAATCAGTACAATTCACCATATATTTTTTTTAATTCATCATACTACTAGGCTAGCAAAATACAAAAAAAAAATAGGATCATTTCAATAGAGGCAGAAAAAGCATTCGGCAAAATTCAACATCCATTAATGATAAAAATTCACAGCAAACTAGAATAGAAGGGAGCTTCACTTCCTTAATCAAATCAAAAGTATCTATCAAAAAAAAAAAAGAAAGAAAGAAAAGAAAAAAGTTCACCTAACATCATGCTTAATGGTGAAAGACTGATGGCTTCCTTCTAAGATTGAAATCAAGCAAAAAATGGCCTCTTTTTCACTTTTCCTCGTCAAGGAAAGAGTTAGAAATCCTAGCTACTACAGTAAAACAAAATGTGCGGATTGAAAAAGAAGAAATACAGGTATCTCTATGCACAAATATCATAATTTTCGATGTAGAAGATGTCATACAACCTGAATAGACATTTTGCCAGAGAAGACACCCAGATGGCCAACAGACACATGACATGATGCTCAACGTCACTGAGCATCAGGGAAACGCAAATCAAAACCGCAATAAGATACCACCTCACACCTGTCAGAACAGTTACTATCAAAGAGACAAGAAATAACGAGTGTTGGTGAGAATGTGGAGAAAAGAGAACTCTCGGGCCATATTGGTGGGAGTGCAAACTGGGGCAGCCACTGTGGAAAACAGCCTGGAGTTGCCTCAGAAAATTAAAACTAGACCTACCCTATGATCCAGTATATTCCACTACTGCACGTTTACCTAAATAAAATGAACAAACTAATTTGAAAAGATATATGCACCCCTATGTTTATTGCACCGTTTACAATAGCAGATACAGAGAAGCACCCCAGGTGTCCCCTGGTAGATGACTGGGTAAAGTAGTACGTATACAGTGGGATATTCCTCAGCCATACAAATGGATGAAATCTTGCATTTGCATCACAGATGGACCTAGAGGAGATTATGCTGAGTGAACTAAACCGGACAGACTTCGCTGAATTCTTTCTCGTTTTCTCCTTTGGCATGCCTTTATCTGCTTCACTGTTTTAAAATAAATAGTGGTGGGGCTCTTGGGTGGCTCAGTCTGTTAAGCATCCAACTCTTGATTCCAGCTCAGGTCATGTTCTCACACTGTGTGAGTTCAAGCCCCCCATCGGGCTCTGTGCTGACAGTGCAGAGCCTGCTTGGGATTCTCTCTCTCCCTCTCTCTCTCTGCCCCTCCTCTGCTAGCACTCTCCCTCGGTCTCAAAATAAATAAACTCTTAAAAATGATTATAAAATAAAATAAACATTGGCAAGCGTCTTTGTAAGATCATGCTTTTTTACAATAATAGTAGCAAAAGATATCACGTTCCAGAACATGCTAGGCGTTGAGGCATCCGTGGTACAAAAATACGAGTAAATTTCAGATATGTGTGAGTCAGCCAGACACTTTTCACTGGAAGGGGAGACTAGGTCTTCTTAGATGAAAGCCCAGGACAGAAAGACCATGGAGGTTTTAATCGATCCGGTGGGAGTATAACTTCTAAAGTGGAGGCAACTTGAACTTCAGATCCCGCAGTGAGAACGATGAAGTTTGGAAGGCGAGGGAGCTTCCACAGAGGCCGGGACCGAGAACACCCATAACGTCCTACGGAGAGTCCCCGCATCCCTGAAAGTACAACACAGTTAGTGACATGTATGAGGAAGCGAATACAGTGTTGATTTGAGCACTCCGACGTACTTAGAAACGAAGAACAGATTGAAAAGGAGGATGAAAAGATGTGCAGAACACTGAATTTCAGAGAGTTAAGATACCCCTTATACCCACCGCTCCTACCAACCCTTCTCGATGGGGCTACTGCAAAAATACTTAAGGGGAAGATAACGTACAGACCGCTTAATGTCCCTATGCAGATTGTTTGCTTTTTGTATATAATAATATCAGGATTTCTTTCATAACTGCATTTTCCCTTTATGTATTAGGGATTCTTTTGTATGTTTATGTTAGAAGCAGTTTCTCTACTTGCTCTTATCATTTCTTATAAAATTTGAGCGTTTAATATAAATCAGTTGAAGCAGTTCTGTTCAAGTGAGACCTATAGTTCAAGAAATTTATGAAAAAAAACATTAAATATAACTACTTTCAGCGTAATCTGGAATGTTGAGAGTTTCTTTTGAGCGTTCTTACTTATTTTTTGTGTGCATGAAAACATTGTCAATGTCATTCACCAGCTGTAAGTATATTCGTGCCTTCAGTGCCTATTATATGCAAAACTGCAGTGAGGGTAAGTTACTAATGCAGTTGGCTTGGCCTCTCTGCAGTATAGTCTTAGAGATAGAGGAACACATAGAATTAAAAAAAAGAGAAAGACATAGGATAGAATATCATGACATTTAATTGTTATGTAATCTACCATATTAAAAAAAACATGTTTTCTCCTACACATGTCATAGTCCACGGATAATGTGCCATCTGTAACCTCTGCTACAATCCCGTGCATGCTGGATCATTGCTTGGTTAATTTCTTGAATGATAGTCGGAATAACATAAGATGCCGTCTCTTCGCAGTATTTTATGTTTAAGTAAATAGAATACCAACAAAATAAATGAATCTACTTGAGAGTCACTGCAAGGAATTAAAAACTATGTCTTAAGGATTCATCCACATCCTCAGGAATGTGACAAGTCAAATTTAGGTGAAAGTGCAGAGATCAACCAACTGCAACATAGTATTTCGAAAACAAGCTCAAAAGTAGACAAACACGAAAATATATACAAAAGCAAAAAGACCTCAGGGAAATGATGTTATGCCCAGAATTCGGGGACCCCAAAAACCACCAGGGAGCCGAGTCCGATGCAAGAACAAAGAGCCTTTAATCGAGCTAGCTCGAGCTCAACCTCCTAAGGCACCGACGCAGCGGTGGGTCGAGAGAGAGGGCCCGGTCCAACCACACAATAGTTTTAAAGGGGTCTAGGGGCAGTGGGAGGGGTGATGGTCGTGACCCTAGCCGATTGGCTGAGGAAGGGTCAGGGTCTTGTTCCATAGGTCACTGGGCGTGGTTCTTTTGGAACCGGGAAGTTGCAGGTTTTGAGCAGGCGCTGGGGACTCAGGGTAGAGGACACGGAAACACAGTGGAGTCAGTCCCAGTTTGCCCTCAAGCAAAGTGGAATCAGTCCTGATTTGCCCTTACAATGACATCCATCCTATCATACCTAAAAATGTTCTAAAGGAAAACATTCCTTGCTTTTTATTTTGAAAAAATAAAGGAAGGTGCGTTTTGGAAACTGAGCACAAGACGAATTGGTCTGAGTCCCTGAGTCCCGGAATCACACACTGGAGCACCTCGTGTCTGCGTCTGTGAACCAGTCCCTTCTTGCTGGACTCACGGATGGTTTCTAATGAGAAAGGCACTCCGAAGGGGTTTCCTGGAGGAGGTTCAGGGATGCAGAGAGTATCTCGTCTAAAAATCAACCCAGACTTTCCAGGTTCGACAACGGGCTGGATTGCTCTTGCCCTTTAACAAATATCCTTCTTCCTCCTACAGGATTTAAGCGATGGGAGAATGACTCGGGGAGGAACTGATTCAGCTCTTCCCTCGCCTCTCCTGACGCTGACCACACTGCACACTGGAAGTAAGGTTCACACACCAGGCGAAACCTCCCTTAATCCAATAATCCACCAGTTTCTGGTTGTACAGAAAGCGGCTAGCACCTGACTCCACCTGTGTCGAGAAAGCTCTACGTTTATCTGAATATGAAGAGAGAGAGAGAGAGGAGGTGGAATTTCCTGACTATTGTGATGTGTGTATAGGCTGTTACTTACATTGGCAAAGGTCAATTACACTCTCCCTGCGGGAGCCCGGCTGGGGCTCCCGGTAAGTCGGGCAGAAGTACAGTTGTCTTCTCCCTCTCCGGCTTCCCCAGACTCTGGACTCTGCTGGTTTTAAGTCTCAACCCCCAGTTTCCCAGTCGGCAAATTTCCTCCGTTCCCTTGTGTCGCTCTTTTCCGTTTTATTTGCACTTTTTTCCCCCCAGGAAGTGCTGCAAAATTTTCAGCTGAGCTTCCTCTTTGCGGGACCAGGCCTGGAAGTGCCTTCGCTGATCTTTTGGGGCTTTTCCTTACCTCCTGCCCTCTTTCAGCTCCTCCTCCACCCCCCCACCCCACCCCACTCCCCGCCCAGGGCCTGAGTGTCCCGGGTCAGAGCCGAGCAGCCAGGGCCCAACCCAGCGCTGTGGAATTATTATTAGAAGTTCGTGGAACTGTATTATAGATACGTGTGTTTGATGGGTGTGTGTCACAGTGTACTCTTCCAGCGTTTGTCCCGAGGATAGGCGAGATGATCTCGAGGGTTTGTCCAGCCCCCCGTTTCTTGGAACGAGAACACGTGCCTTTTTCCAGGTAAGGTTTAGTATGTGCTTTTCAGAAAGAAAGGGATCGACATCAATTGTAAAGAGGAAAAACGAGGACGAGAGTAAGAAGACGTCTATCCGATATTGCTTGGAGGGAAAATGTAATTTTGATAAAAATGTGTTTTGATATTCATCTATAATTTCTTTTTTAAATTTTTTTCCCGTTTTTATTTAAATCCCAGGTAGTTAGCATACAGCGCAACGCCAGCTCGGGCGTGGAATTCACGAAGCGCCGTGTGTTTGTACTGCAGGCCGTGGGCGCGCAGGTGCTCCCCGCACACACAGAAAAGGGTCAGTTTCACGGGGGTAAACGGCCACCGCTCAGCGTCAGAGGGAAGAAACCAGCAGCGCCCGAGCGCCTGCGTTCTGCCCGGTGACTGGCGGGGCCTTTCCGGAGCGCCTCCGGGCCGGGCCCGCGCCTGCGGCCGAGCGGCTGCTGCGGACGCCGAGCCGGCCCGCCTTCCCGGGAGGAAGCTGGAACAGCTCGCCGCAAGGGCCCGGGGGCCGAGGACGTTTTCGTTCCCCGCGCAGCGTATGCACTGTGCGCCCCTTTCGGGAGAAAGTAAGGAAACGCGAGAAAGATCCTGAGAATGAGCTTGGATGCGCTTTTGTGGGTCACAAATTCTTGAGAACCGCGTTGATCAGACCAAACAGTGCAATCACCGTCAAATTGTATACAAAGGAGGCGGCTCTCGCCGCGGGCTCCGTGGCTTAGCTGGTCAAAGCGCCTGTCTAGTAAACAGGAGATCCTGGGTTCGACTCCCAGCGGGGCCTGCCGGGGCGAGCTTTTGCAATTCAGTAACTACAGAGGGTAGGAGGATTTGAACTCACATCCCTAAAGCCCCAGAAGTGGAAGAGAGCATCGGATGAAGAATCTTATTTAAAACCAAAAACGCACCTCTCCCAGTAGTGCGGTGATAGGAAGGCCAAAACAGCTGTGCTGAAAACGGAAAAACTGACATCCTGTTCTAGTACTTGAACTTGAGCATTGGAATTGCCTAGGAAAAGCGGGCTTTGCCTCTTGGTCTTCATTTACCATTTTAGATCAAATCTCAGGCACTCACCACGTGGATTCTACCTGATCTCTGTGACTGTCTTAATTATTTTTGCCTCCTAGAATCTTTACCAACTAGGACGTTGAAAACAGTTGTTTTTCTGGAATGGCTCGCTGAATGGCCATTTCCCCTCCCCCATCCCCAGTTTTGCCTCAGATAGCTTTTTGGTCCACGGAATAGGGAATAGCGCGTTAGACCAGAACCATGGTTCTCAAAACTTAGTGAGGACATGAATCACCCGGTGTTCATTAAAATGAAAGATTCAATTCACTCTGTCTTTGATGGGGCTTGAAGCCCAGCACGTACACAGGTTCTCTGGTGAGTGACGTCTATGCTGCTGGTATAAGCCCCGCGTTTTGCATGGAAGGGCTAGTGACTGAGCGATCTAGTTTCAGTGGTCGCGGCTTTTTCCCCCTGAGGTAAAATTGGTATATAATATTGTGTCACTTTCAAGGGCCCGTTATAATTAGACATCTGTATGCGCTACAAAAGTGATCGCCCCGGAAATTCTAGTTCCCATTCATTACCGGGCCGTTGACCGCCTTCATCCATTTTGCCTGCCCTCCGATCCCCTTCCTCCTCTGGTAACCATGAGTCTGCTCGCTATGCCTATGAGTTTGTTGTTACATTGTTTTGTTTGTTCATTTGTTCTGTTTCTTAGATTCCACATATGCGTGAGATCATACAGTATTTGTCTTTCTCTGACTTATTTCACTTAGGCGTAATGTTCTCAAGGTTCATCCATGTTGTCAAAAATGGCGAGATTCCATTTTCCTTCATGGCTGGATAGTCTTCCCCCCTGTATATACCCCATGTTCCCTGTCCACTCATCTACCAGGGGACACTTGGGTGGTTTCTGTGTCTTGGTTGTTGTAAATGATGCTGCAGTGGACAGAAGAGAGTATACGTTTTTTCAAATCAGTGTTTTCATAGTCTTTGGATAAATACCCAGAAGTAGAACCATCTGGTAGATCTGTTCTTATTTTTTTGAGGAATCTTCAGCCCGATTTCCATAGTGGCCGCACCCATTTATTTTCTCACCAACAGTGTATGGGGGTTCGTTTCCTCCACGTCCTCTCCAACACTTGTTATTTCTTGGCTCTTTGGTACCAATTATTCTAACAGGTGTGAGGTGATCTCTCATTGCGCATTTGATTTGCATAGTAGTTAGTCACGTTGAACATCTTTTCATGTACCTGTCAGCCATCCATATGTCTTCTTTAGAAAAATATCTGTTCAGATCCTCTGCCCATTTTTAAATCAGGTTGTTTTTCTTATTGTCGAGTTGTACGAGTTCTTTATATATTTTAGGTATTAACCCTTTATCGAATAGATGATTTACAAAGACCTTCTTCCATTCAGGAGTTTGTATTTTCATTTTAATGGATGGTTTCCTTTGCAGCGCAAAAGCTTTTTAGTTTGATGTAGTCCCCTTTGTTTATTTTTGCTTTTGTTTCCCTGGCATTTGAGTCAGACCCACAAACACATAGACAACTAAGACTGACGTCAGGGAACTTTCTGCCTGTGTTTTCCTCCAGAATTTTGTGGCTCCAGGTCTTACATTCAAGTCTTTACCCATTTTGAGTTAATTTTTGTGTGTGGTATAAATAATGATCTAGCTTCATTCTTTTGCATGGAACTGTCCAGTTTTCCCAGCACCTCAATCGTTGTGGCTTTGAGTTCTCTTCTTTTATATGTTTATAACTATTTTCCGCACCCATTAGTAAACCTGGAGCTGTCTTTACTCATTTGCCTTTCATCCAATCCAATTCAAAAGAAAGAAAAGAATGAGGTAAAAACTCTAATATTACTTAGTGTAAATTAGTGTTATAACTGTTTTCTCCTTTTCATGTGTTAAGGGACTATAGAATATACCAGAAGTTTTGGAAGGAGGAGTAATATGATTGTATCTGAAAGAGGAGAGGATAAAAAAAGAATTAATGGCAAAGCACACAAAATTCCTCTAAAAAAAATAGCTGGGGGAACTGCTTTTAAAAAGTACTTTTAAATCTGAAAACTCTCGGTGCATTTACTAGTTAGATAACTCTAAAAAATAATAAAGCTGGAAAAACACTTGAAACCCCAAGACTTGAGATTTTCTTGTTCATCGGCTCTATTTCTTTTACATTCTAAGAAATACCATTAAAGCGTTTATCATACAGCATAGACGCCCTCCTCCCCAGCCCTGGTAATGTGCTCAGCAATTCTCAAACAAACGGTTTCATTCCGTCCGGTTCTTGCTTCTCCCCGTGATGGTCTAAAGGGCCGATGTCTCCTTCTGTGAGCCCTTTGCAAGGAATGTTACGTGGCAGAAGATTTATTTTGTAGATCTCTCGGGGTGGAATGCGGACTTCTGTTAGAAATAGAAGTAATAAATAGTGCTATGAGACTCTGGTGAGAGAGGGGAGTATTTAAATGTAATAAGGGAGAATGTTCCTTCTCTACACTTGATCCCAAGTAAGACCAGGAAATTCATCAGTATGTCATCTCTTTAACTGAAATCCTGTTTCTCTACCGACTCAGGTTAACGAGCTCATTCCTCCAGGTCCCAAGACAGGTGCCATGGCCCGCGCCCCGGCCCCCCCCCCGCCAACCCCCCCTCACTCCCCCCTCTGCTCCACCCCTGCATCTGCCGTGCATCCATCAAGTCTCAGATCAGTTATCACCTCTTCTGAAAGTCTTTCCTAGTCATTAGGAGTCGCAAAATTGTCCCATTTCTATGCTTCTGTGATAATGCATGAGCATTTATCTCTGTGGTTTTCTTAGGCAACTTTTAAAATAAATTTTGGGGGCGCCTGGGTGGCTCAGTCAGTTAAGCGTCCAACTTGGGCTCGGGTCATGGTTTCATAGTGGGGGGCCCTGTGCTGACAGCTCGGAGCCTGGAGCCTGCTTCCGATTCTGTGTGTGTCTCTCTCTGCCCCTCCCCAGCTCATACTCTGTCTTTCTCTCTCTCTCTCAAAAATAAATAAACATTAAAAAATAAAAAGTTATTTTGCGAAGTCATATTATAATAATCAGTGCGGATGCCCTTTGCTACCCCAGGCTGGTCCAGTTTTTCCGGACATCTGGGACCTCCAGAGCCTTCCTCAGGATTGGCCACATCGTGGGCTACTCATTAATTCCTTTGAAATAAACATCTAATCAGCTTATTTAAAGAATGAACTATGGGTTACGCTGTCCCCTTGATGTCAGAAGAAAAGATAAGACTGAGGATCTCGCCACCTGGGGAATTCTGCGTGTCTCGTCCGTTTCCTGCAACACTGCGGCCCATCCAAGTTCCCGTCGTCGTTTCCCACAGAGGCAGCCACAGCGGGGCCTGTCACCAATTTCTCAAAGTGGAACGAGGCAAGACCGTTTCGCAGCGAGCACCTTCTAGAACCCCAGAGAAAGGCTGGAAGGAGAGAAAGAGTGACAGACGTCAGAATAAACGAAGAGAAAAATAAAAACCAGGCAGGTACCGCGTCCGTTCCGCAGAGACGCCGGGCCCGGAGCACCTTCCCGGGAGCGGAAGGAGGGACGCGGAGTCACCCAGCGCCGGCGCGCGCGCGCCCGAGAGACGCCCCGGCCACCCCTCCCGACCGTGACCTGGGCCCGGACCCCGCCCCGCCAGCCGAGTGTCCAGCGTGGCCCGGGCGGATCTCGGAGGTCTCCAGCTTCTCCAGGTCCGAGGAGAAGTGGCCACCAAAGGTCGCCTGAGGTGGCCCTGCCTGGGCCTGGGCAGGAATTCGGGCTCTGGGTTCGGCTGCCTTGGTTGGGAGTTCCGGAGTTTTCGGTATCGTTACGTTAGCAAACAAAAGGTGGAAGAGAAAGAAATTGCTCAAGAGCGAAAACACACGAAATGAAAAATCATTCAGTTTTATCAGGTCTGGGAACACCCAGGAAACGGGCGTGCGTTCCAAATGAGCTGGTAAAGGGACGGGCGCAGGCCGGTTTCCGTAGTGTAGCGGTGATCACGTTCGCCTAACACGCGAAAGGTCCCCGGTTCGAAACCGGGCGGAAACAGCCCGCAGATCGCTTTTTCTCACGTCAAGCAGCTCTCTCCGCGCCCCGCCCGCCTGCACCCCCAGCGCGCCCCACCTGAGCACCCCCGGCCCGCCGGGCCCTCCCCCGCAGCCTCGGACCCGCCCCCTCGCCGCCCGCCAGGGGGAGCCCGCGGCCCACCGGGTTACACTCTGAGCGCCTCCCGGAAACCCGCCCGCTGCCGCGGACACCACGGCCCTGCTGTGAGCCGCACCCCGAGCCCTTCGGGGCACTGGCGCGGGACGAGGTCCTCCCGGCCTTTTCACCGAAACCTGCGGCGGTTCCACCAGGAGCCCAGCGTCCCCGGGGCGCACGGGGCTGCGGCCTGTCCGGGACCCGCCGGCCCTTCTCCGGGGCACCGACCGGTTCTCTCCACGGTGACCCCGCGGACACTGCCTGCTTCCCTCGCCCCTGGGCCGCGGGCACAGGGCTGACCCGGCGGGGGCGGGGGCGGGGGCGGGGGGGCGGACACGACCCGACGCGGCCAATGGGCGCGCGGGGGACACCGTCGGACCCCGAGGGCGATGCCCCCGGACGTCGTCCGTTTCCCACATCGCGTCGTCGCGGGAGACGTCGCCTGCCGTCCGGGCTCTGTGCGCGGAGCGGGGGGCCTGCGGCGGACTCGGGGTGCGGGCGGCGGGGCTCCCGGGGGGACGCGGTGCGCGCCCTCGGTCTCCTCCCTTCCTCCCCCTCCTCCCCCCAATAGGTACGCCCCTCCCCCCTCCGGTGCACCTGCGCCTCCGGACCCGGTCCGCCTGCCGCTCCGCCGCCTCCCGCGCCCGCGCCCGCCGCGCCTGCTCCTGCCGGGGACCCGCCGCCCGCTCCGCTGCGGACTCGCTGCGCTGTGGGCGGGCTTTCCCGCGGTGACAGCGGAGACGAGCAAGCGGCCTCTCCGCATGTCGTTGGTGGTCTGTGTTTCCTCACAGATACTTTCATGGAAAAGAAAAACCACGGCGCGCGGATTACAGAGTCTGTACTCGACTGAGGGCCGGGGCCGGGGCCCTTCCGCATCCAGGCAAAGGGTCCCTGACATCTGAGCTCCCAGACCCCGCGTTTGCAAGGACAGCGCTGGGGGCAGGGGCTGACACTGCAGATCCGGGAGGGGAGCTGTGGGGGGGGGGGCTTTCACCGCAGGCCGCGGGACTGAGGGGTGCACGGGGATCCCAAAGGGACAATGAGAGAACTTTCCCGTGAAAATAATCTGAGAGGGCGCCTGGGCGGCTCAGTCTGTTACAGGCCCTACTCTTGGCTTCATCGCTGGGCATGATTTCAGGGTTTGCGGGATCCATCCTCACCTCGGGCTCTGTGCTGACACCGGAGCCTGCTTGGGATTCTCTCTCTTTCAAAAAGAAAATACGATGATGAGCAGGGTCCTGAGGACGGTTACACTGGTGACAGTCAGAATCCTTGCCCAGGTTCTCAACCTGAGAAAAATGTCAGACTGGGAATGTTTTGAATGAACAAGAGACACCCTGTGTCCCCAAGAAGCAACAGTTATTTCATGGGTGCCTTTATTGAAATTACTTAAGTCAGACATTTGGTTCATTTGTGCGCTAATGAGATGATATTGCATACATGCGGACATATCAGAAATGAACGACTACAATATTAAAGAAGCAGGAAGATCCTACTGAATGGGGACTCGAAGGCTGTCAAATAAACAGAGTTTCTAAAGGCAAGGAGGACTTTCTCCAACAGGGAAAATGGATTTATACCTGTTACCAGTTGTTAGATATTGTTCGTGCAGGGACTTGAACTAGGGAGTATCTCCCTTTCGGAAAGGAGGGAATGGGGAGACTAAATGAAAAACTACAGGATTCAAACTCATATTGACAGGGAAACAGGTTCCATGCTCTTTTCCTCTCAAAGGTGCGAGATTACTGCCACTTAAAATGTGGAAATGAGCAAGGAGTTACATGTGAGAAAGGCCAGGTTTCATCCTTGTGCAGGGCCATGCTAATCATCTCCGTGTCGTTCTAATTTTAATATATGTGGTGTTGAAGCCGGCCCAAGGCAGCGTTTCGTATCCGTGGGAGAAGAGACGGTGCGGGAAGCAGTGTGGCCCACGGGGCAGGCGGTGAAGGGGATCTCTGTGCGGGAATCACACAGCTCATCTTACAAAAGACATATTCCCTATGGATCATAGATATAACCATAAAATATAGAAATGTGAACTTCCAGAAAGAACACAGAGGTAAAAGTTGTTATGATACTCAAGTGGAGAAGTGTCGCAGACTTGAATCTGGAGTCCTCTCTTGTCCAGCAAGAGAGCAGACGCAGAATTGAACATGAGAGAGGCTAATGTCCGAGATGAGACAAGAGCCCCAAGTAAGGGTCCTTGCTCCGTGGTTTTTAGGATCAGGAGGCTTATAAACATTTCTTCACGAAAGAACCAAGGATGATTAACTCATATATGTCAGAGAAAGGGGGTTTCGAAGGCATGCAGTGTTAGGGGTTAGGGTCAAGGCAAATCAAAGGAGCAAAAGGCCATTTAGGGCAGGCACCAGGCACTGTGTCTGTTTATCGTAACTAGCCAAGGAGCTAAGACAGAGCATGCTACTTCAGGGTTAACAACGTTTTGTGTGTGTGTGTGTTTTTTGGTTTTTTGGGGTTTTTTTACTAACTAGTTTGGGTGCTTTCACCCTGCTACAGGGGTTTTCTGGCTCTACTTGTTCTCAGACACTTTGCCCTGTGGAAGTGGCTTTCCACCCTAATCCTGGTTAATCTATTAATGCAAAGTCAGAGAATTCTTAAACATATTCCCTACACAAAAACAGAAACTAAAATCCTTAAAAAAATGGATAATTATAACTATAACAATGGCCATTCTTCCACAAGGCAAAAATCAATCAGAAGGGTGGTCAAAAGGCAAATGACAAATTAGAATATTCTCATTTGACATCACAGAGAAATGACGAATAGTCCTAATATTTAAAGAGACACTTTACATTTAATTTTAAATTGATAATTTGGAGCGAAACCACAGGCAGTGGGTTAGCTTGTTAGCTCAGCTGGTTAGAGCCTGGGGTTAATAAGGCCAAGGTTGCGGGCTCGAGCAGGTAAGGGCCATGTTGCCTTTTACCATGAGTTGAATGCTACCTGCAAAGACGTGGTTCTGCTCTCTTAACTAAGTTTGCACTTGAAGGACTCCTAAATGACTCCAGCTCCCAGTGCTCCCCACTGGCCACTGGGTGGTAGAGGAAGTGAGTGTGGATGGCGGGCTCCTGAGTTCCTGCCCCACCTTGGTCAGTATTCTTTAAAAATAATAATAATAATAATAAAATATCAACTGGATTTACCATAACTTAAATCCATGGTGTTCTTCATTACGTAATTGTGGAACCTGCTTTGTCCAAGATATATTCATTCTATCATTTTACCATCAATTCTCTCGCCAAAAATCATGCCTCTTCACCTTCCCATCTTCAGCCTGTACCACGATTTTCAGCCTGGAAGTAGCTTTTCCAACGCCTTTTTTGAAATTGTCAAGATACTCATTTTTTTTTTTTCACACTTACCTGGTAGAAAGCATTTCATTTCCTCCTTTTTCACGATGAGTTATTCCCACAATTTGTACGACAGCAGGAAGGGACGTTGCAGAAACGTGCGGACATTTTCGGTCCTGTCGCCATAGTCTGGTTTTCTGGATTTAGTCAGGGAGGCCAGGGGTCCAGGCATCCTGAAATCGGCTGGAGACTCCGCTAGACTGCCGACGACCCTCGACACTTCTTTGTTGTTTTTGCTGGCTTGTTTGTTTATTTATTTATTTATTTATTTATTGTAAAATTTTAAGTCCAAGTTACTTAACATATACTATAGTATTGGTTTTAGAAGCAGAATTTAGTGCTTCGTTGCTTACACGCGACACGCGCAGCTCCTCCCAGCTACTGCCCTCCCGATCCCCGTCCCCCATCCAGCCCGTCCCCACCCACCTCCAGCACCTCCCAATTTGTTCTCGGTATTTAAGAGACTTTTAGGGCCGCGCGTGGCCGCCTGACCCGGAAGCCGGGGTCCGGGCAGCGGGGGCGGCTCCGGCAGGCGCGGCGGGTGCGGGTGCGGGCGGGGAGGCAGGCGAACCGCAGGCGGACCGGGTTCCGAGGCGCAGGTACGCCGTGGGGGGGGCGCCCTCGGTGGGGCCGAGAGGAAGGGAGGAGGCGGAGGGCGCGCACCGCGTCCCCCCGGGAGCCCCGCCGCCGGCACCCCGAGTCCGCCGCAGGCCCCCCGCTCCGCGCACAGAGCCCGGACGGCAGGCGCGGGGCCACGTCTCCCGCGACGACGCGATGTGGGAAACGGACGACGTCCGGGGGCATCGCCCTCGGGGTCCGACGGTGTCCCCCGCGCGCCCATTGGTCGTGTCCGCCCCCCCGCCCCCGCCCCCGCCGGGTCAGCCCTGTGCCCGCGGCCCAGGGGCGAGGGAAGCAGGCAGTGTCCGCGGGGTCACCGTGGAGAGAACTGGTCGGTGCCCCGGAGAAGGGCCGGCGGGTCCCGGACAGGCCGCAGCCCCGAGCGCCCCGGGGACGCTGGGCTCCTGCTGGAACCGCCGCAGGTTTCGGTGAAAAGGCCGAGGGCAGAGAGAGGGGACCGTGGCCACGGCCGGGAGGACCTTGGCCCGCGCACGCGGGGGAAGGCTTGGGGCCAGTGCCCCGAAGGGCTCGGGGTGCGGCTCACAGCAGGGCCGTGGTGTCCGCGGGCAGCGGGCGGGTTTCCGGGAGGCGCTCAGTGTGTAACCCCGTGGGCCGCGGGCTCCCCCTGGCGGGCGGCGAGGGGGCGGGTCCGAGGCTGCGGGGGAGGGCCCGGCGGGCCGGGGGTGCTCAGGTGGGGCGCCCTGGGGGTACAGGCGGGCGGGGCGCGGAGAGAGCTGCTTGACGTGAGAAAAAGCGATCTGTGGGCTGTTTCCGCCCGGTTTCGAACCGGGGACCTTTCGCGTGTTAGGCGAACGTAATCACCACTACACTACGGAAACCGCAGCAAGCCCGCTCTTTCTCGTCCCTAATGGAGACTAGACATTCGCTGACTCTCCCACGTTTGTTATCAAGGGATTCACCTCCCCTTCCCTTCTTATTGATAAGAAATATCAACCTTCTTGAGCCTCAATAATATTCGACTCAATGAATCACTGCCGGAAACACTATGTTAGGGGAAGAATACCTTCCGAAATGCAGGACGTGAAATTTAGGCCCCCTCGGTGTAGGGTGGATGTCAGAAAAATTCCTCCATTTGGTTCTATTTGGGCTTCTCTGACATAGAAGGTTCTGTGATCTCCCTCTTGTGGGCGCCAGAAAATGGTCCCCGGGATAATAACCGGACTCCGGTGCACTGACCTCCGGAAGGGGCCCATCGTGTGCGGGGCCCTGCGGGGCCGTGGAAGCTGCGGCCTGAGAGGGGGTGTGCCCACCTGTGCGCCCGGCGGAGTGAGGACGGGAGTGCGGGGCAGCCTGCGGGGCTCTCCCTGGGGGGATCGGTGCCCATGAGGCTCCCGGCTCAGTGCGGCCTGGAGACGTCTGGGCCACCTGATGTGCAGGGTGTGTGCTGACCCTCCCACCTCCGCCCCTGCTAGTAGAACCCGGGGAGGGCCGGGCCATACACTGAAGGCCCCCCACGGCTCAGGGGACTGCCAGGGAGCTTTGGAAGGGGGGCCGGAGCCCCGTCTCCAAAGCTTAGCAGGACCAGGGGCTGGAAGGAGACCCCCCTCTCACACCCGTGAGTATGAAATGGTACCTCCTTCTGATTTTTATTTGCATTTCCCTGATGACGAGTGGGTTGTGTTTTTCCCCGGACGTGGTTATCCAGTGTCAGTGCACTTTTTGTTGAAGACTGTGCTTTCCATCGTCGAACCGCCTGGCGCTGGTGTTGAAAATCCGTTGGCGCTGTGTGTGCATCGTTACTTCTCGACTCTCGGTCATGTTCTGTTGATTTGCACAACCATCCTTTCTGCCAGGACCTCAGTCTCGGTTACCGTGTCCTGATAGAAAGGCTTCCAGTCAACAAGAGAAATCCTCCCACTTTGGTCCTCAGTTTTCAAAATGATTTTTCACTTCTCGTGTCTTTTGCATTTCCATATGGATGTTAAGATTAGCTTTTCAATTTTGGTGGGGGGAGTAGGAAAAAGCGTCGTTGGGATTTTGAGAGGGACCAGGGAGAAATTACAGGTGCACGGAGCGTGCTGTCATTTTACCTAAACCCTCATCCCCGAACACGGACCGCGTCCCCAGCACTTTGCGGTGGCGCTCAGTGCGCGGGGAGGGCCTTTTCGCCGCCCGGAGAGAGCAGATCCGTCCGGAACGTCCTCGAGGAGCCGAAGGGCACCCGCCCGCTGCGAGTAGGGGCTGAGTCCGCGGGGCCCGAAGGAGACGCGCTGCGCTCTGATCCCAAACCTTCGGGGAGCTTTGCCCCAGATGATTCCCCCGAAATGGGGGGGGGGGAGGGGGGAGGATTCCCAGCCCCGCCCGCCCCGGCCCGGTTCTGTGCGTCTTCTCGGGTCGGGTCGGAGGGCGGGGGTTGAGGACGCCCAGATTGCCAAGTGAGTGCGGTGCACGCGTGCCGGGAGGGGGATTCTTAGAGTTTTCCCCTGCCTGGGAGGTCGGGCGGAATGAGCAAAGTAGGAAACATCTACCTTCTCGCGAAGAGCTACTACAGCCGGAAATGACTGAAAGTGGGGAGCCAAACACCCAACACGGAGGTGGCCGGTTAGCTCAGCTGGTTAGAGCGTGGTGCTAATAACGCCAAGGTCGCGGGTTCGAGCCCCGTACTGGCCACATCCCCTTTTACCCGGAGATGCGCTTCTGCGCTCCGGAGTTTGCACTTGGGAGTCTTCCAAGAACCCCCGCTGGCGCCCTGGGTAGCGCACGCACTCGTGAGTCTGCCTTCCTCGTGGGGTCGTGACGTCTCGTCCCAATTCGGTCAGGGTTCTGTAAACTGAACTCTCGGCAAAAAGTGGAGACCCAGAGCCAAATATCTGAAAAATTTGATAACTAAACTACAAATATGACCATTCTTGTGCAAGGTGAATCAATCATAAAGTCAAAAAGGAAATGACAAATTAAAATACTTTTGTTACACATCGTAGACAAACGACTAATGTCCTCATATTTCCTGATCCTACACACCAGTAAGAAAAAGTCAGTATCCCTGCATGTGGCTATCAACACACAGTTCACAGAAAAGAAAATTCAGGTGTGTTTTGTCTGTAGGCCAGGATACTCGGGCTACTGGTTAGCAGCCAGCTGGAAGTAACGGACCCCCAGGGAGCATCCCCCTCTTTGGCCTCATCAGGGGCCAAGCGAAAGCACCTGCAGTCTGGCTGTGCCGTGAGGATTCATTCACTCAATAAACACCCGAGGAACTCGACTTTACACCAGGCGCTGGTACCTGTCATTGGTAAACTTGGACCCAGACTCAGAACCTTGACAGAGGCAGTTTCGCTCGTGACCAAAAACAAACGAAATGCTCTGTGACACGATTTTCTAAAATAAGCAACCCTCAGCAGGTAAAACAAAAATCAATGCCCCCTCCATTTATAAATTTGGTAACGTGGAAATGATGGGAAATGTTTGCATTTACATGCAAGGAGAATTCAGTTTTAGGCTCTGATAAGGAAAGCATTTTTGCTTACAAAACAGTCTGAAGGGAAGGAAAAAAAAACAGAGAGGGAGGCAAAAGAGACTCTTAAATACAGAGAACAAACAGGGTTCCTGGTGGGAGGTGGGGGGTGGCCTGGAAGGGTGGCGGGCATTGAGGCGGGCACTTGTTGGGATGAGCACTGGGCGTTGTACGTAAGCGATGAACCACTCAACTCTATCCCGGCACCACTATTACACTAAACGTCAACTACCTTGGATTTATATTAAAAACAAACAAACAAACAAACAAACAAAAAGTCTAGAAGGTTGTCTGAAAGTCTAGCGGAGCTTAGGACAATCTGTGGAGCCTCGGACGATTCCAGGGTGCCTGGCACCCCTGGCCTCACAGACGAAATGCCAGAGAGCCAACCAGCCATGATGACCTCCAGAAATGTCCACACATGTCCGCGATGGCCCTTCCTGCTGTCTTACAAGTTCTAGAAATAACTTACCATGAAAAGGGGGAAAATGAAATGCTGTCTACCAGGTGAGTGCGAATAAGATGAGAACCCTGGCCATTTCACGGAAGGAGTTGGAAAGGCGACTTCCGGGCTGAAAACTGTTGTACAGGCTGCACATGGCTAGGTGAAAGGGCAAGATTTTGGGGGACGGAATTGATGGTAAACTAATAGCACGGATGGATCTCTGACGACTCGAGTCCCACAATTACATAATGAAGCAACACCATGGCGGTAAAACCTGTTGATACCTTTTTTGTTTCTTTTTTACAGAACCCTGACCGAATTGGGACGAGAAGTCACGACCCCACGAGGAAGGCAGACTCACGAGTGCGTGCGCTACCCAGGGCGCCAGCGGGGGTTCTTGGAAGACTCCCAAGTGCAAACTCCGGAGCGCAGAAGCGCATCTCCGGGTAAAAGGGGATGTGGCCAGTACGGGGCTCGAACCCGCGACCTTGGCGTTATTAGCACCACGCTCTAACCAGCTGAGCTAACCGGCCACCTCCGTGTTGGGTGTTTGGCTCCCCACTTTCAGTCATTTCCGGCTGTAGTAGCTCTTCGCGAGAAGGTAGATGTTTCCTACTTTGCTCATTCCGCCCGACCTCCCAGGCAGGGGAAAACTCTAAGAATCCCCCTCCCGGCACGCGTGCACCGCACTCACTTGGCAATCTGGGCGTCCTCAACCCCCGCCCTCCGACCCGACCCGAGAAGACGCACAGAACCGGGCCGGGGCGGGCGGGGCTGGGAATCCTCCCCCCTCCCCCCCCCCCATTTCGGGGGAATCATCTGGGGCAAAGCTCCCCGAAGGTTTGGGATCAGAGCGCAGCGCGTCTCCTTCGGGCCCCGCGGACTCAGCCCCTACTCGCAGCGGGCGGGTGCCCTTCGGCTCCTCGAGGACGTTCCGGACGGATCTGCTCTCTCCGGGCGGCGAAAAGGCCCTCCCCGCGCACTGAGCGCCACCGCAAAGTGCTGGGGACGCGGTCCGTGTTCGGGGATGAGGGTTTAGGTAAAATGACAGCACGCTCCGTGCACCTGTAATTTCTCCCTGGTCCCTCTCAAAATCCCAACGACGCTTTTTCCTACTCCCCCCACCAAAATTGAAAAGCTAATCTTAACATCCATATGGAAATGCAAAAGACACGAGAAGTGAAAAATCATTTTGAAAACTGAGGACCAAAGTGGGAGGATTTCTCTTGTTGACTGGAAGCCTTTCTATCAGGACACGGTAACCGAGACTGAGGTCCTGGCAGAAAGGATGGTTGTGCAAATCAACAGAACATGACCGAGAGTCGAGAAGTAACGATGCACACACAGCGCCAACGGATTTTCAACACCAGCGCCAGGCGGTTCGACGATGGAAAGCACAGTCTTCAACAAAAAGTGCACTGACACTGGATAACCACGTCCGGGGAAAAACACAACCCACTCGTCATCAGGGAAATGCAAATAAAAATCAGAAGGAGGTACCATTTCATACTCACGGGTGTGAGAGGGGGGTCTCCTTCCAGCCCCTGGTCCTGCTAAGCTTTGGAGACGGGGCTCCGGCCCCCCTTCCAAAGCTCCCTGGCAGTCCCCTGAGCCGTGGGGGGCCTTCAGTGTATGGCCCGGCCCTCCCCGGGTTCTACTAGCAGGGGCGGAGGTGGGAGGGTCAGCACACACCCTGCACATCAGGTGGCCCAGACGTCTCCAGGCCGCACTGAGCCGGGAGCCTCATGGGCACCGATCCCCCCAGGGAGAGCCCCGCAGGCTGCCCCGCACTCCCGTCCTCACTCCGCCGGGCGCACAGGTGGGCACACCCCCTCTCAGGCCGCAGCTTCCACGGCCCCGCAGGGCCCCGCACACGATGGGCCCCTTCCGGAGGTCAGTGCACCGGAGTCCGGTTATTATCCCGGGGACCATTTTCTGGCGCCCACAAGAGGGAGATCACAGAACCTTCTATGTCAGAGAAGCCCAAATAGAACCAAATGGAGGAATTTTTCTGACATCCACCCTACACCGAGGGGGCCTAAATTTCACGTCCTGCATTTCGGAAGGTATTCTTCCCCTAACATAGTGTTTCCGGCAGTGATTCATTGAGTCGAATATTATTGAGGCTCAAGAAGGTTGATATTTCTTATCAATAAGAAGGGAAGGGGAGGTGAATCCCTTGATAACAAACGTGGGAGAGTCAGCGAATGTCTAGTCTCCATTAGGGACGAGAAAGAGCGGGCTTGCTGCGGTTTCCGTAGTGTAGTGGTGATTACGTTCGCCTAACACGCGAAAGGTCCCCGGTTCGAAACCGGGCGGAAACAGCCCACAGATCGCTTTTTCTCACGTCAAGCAGCTCTCTCCGCGCCCCGCCCGCCTGTACCCCCAGGGCGCCCCACCTGAGCACCCCCGGCCCGCCGGGCCCTCCCCCGCAGCCTCGGACCCGCCCCCTCGCCGCCCGCCAGGGGGAGCCCGCGGCCCACGGGGTTACACACTGAGCGCCTCCCGGAAACCCGCCCGCTGCCCGCGGACACCACGGCCCTGCTGTGAGCCGCACCCCGAGCCCTTCGGGGCACTGGCCCCAAGCCTTCCCCCGCGTGCGCGGGCCAAGGTCCTCCCGGCCGTGGCCACGGTCCCCTCTCTCTGCCCTCGGCCTTTTCACCGAAACCTGCGGCGGTTCCAGCAGGAGCCCAGCGTCCCCGGGGCGCTCGGGGCTGCGGCCTGTCCGGGACCCGCCGGCCCTTCTCCGGGGCACCGACCAGTTCTCTCCACGGTGACCCCGCGGACACTGCCTGCTTCCCTCGCCCCTGGGCCGCGGGCACAGGGCTGACCCGGCGGGGGCGGGGGCGGGGGGGCGGACACGACCAATGGGCGCGCGGGGGACACCGTCGGACCCCGAGGGCGATGCCCCCGGACGTCGTCCGTTTCCCACATCGCGTCGTCGCGGGAGACGTGGCCCCGCGCCTGCCGTCCGGGCTCTGTGCGCGGAGCGGGGGGCCTGCGGCGGACTCGGGGTGCCGGCGGCGGGGCTCCCGGGGGGACGCGGTGCGCGCCCTCCGCCTCCTCCCTTCCTCTCGGCCCCACCGAGGGCGCCCCCCCCACGGCGTACCTGCGCCTCGGAACCCGGTCCGCCTGCGGTTCGCCTGCCTCCCCGCCCGCACCCGCACCCGCCGCGCCTGCCGGAGCCGCCCCCGCTGCCCGGACCCCGGCTTCCGGGTCAGGCGGCCACGCGCGGCCCTAAAAGTCTCTTAAATACCGAGAACAAATTGGGAGGTGCTGGAGGTGGGTGGGGACGGGCTGGATGGGGGACGGGGATCGGGAGGGCAGTAGCTGGGAGGAGCTGCGCGTGTCGCGTGTAAGCAACGAAGCACTAAATTCTGCTTCTAAAACCAATACTATAGTATATGTTAAGTAACTTGGACTTAAAATTTTACAATAAATAAATAAATAAATAAATAAACAAACAAGCCAGCAAAAACAACAAAGAAGTGTCGAGGGTCGTCGGCAGTCTAGCGGAGTCTCCAGCCGATTTCAGGATGCCTGGACCCCTGGCCTCCCTGACTAAATCCAGAAAACCAGACTATGGCGACAGGACCGAAAATGTCCGCACGTTTCTGCAACGTCCCTTCCTGCTGTCGTACAAATTGTGGGAATAACTCATCGTGAAAAAGGAGGAAATGAAATGCTTTCTACCAGGTAAGTGTGAAAAAAAAAAAATGAGTATCTTGACAATTTCAAAAAAGGCGTTGGAAAAGCTACTTCCAGGCTGAAAATCGTGGTACAGGCTGAAGATGGGAAGGTGAAGAGGCATGATTTTTGGCGAGAGAATTGATGGTAAAATGATAGAATGAATATATCTTGGACAAAGCAGGTTCCACAATTACGTAATGAAGAACACCATGGATTTAAGTTATGGTAAATCCAGTTGATATTTTATTATTATTATTATTATTTTTAAAGAATACTGACCAAGGTGGGGCAGGAACTCAGGAGCCCGCCATCCACACTCACTTCCTCTACCACCCAGTGGCCAGTGGGGAGCACTGGGAGCTGGAGTCATTTAGGAGTCCTTCAAGTGCAAACTTAGTTAAGAGAGCAGAACCACGTCTTTGCAGGTAGCATTCAACTCATGGTAAAAGGCAACATGGCCCTTACCTGCTCGAGCCCGCAACCTTGGCCTTATTAACCCCAGGCTCTAACCAGCTGAGCTAACAAGCTAACCCACTGCCTGTGGTTTCGCTCCAAATTATCAATTTAAAATTAAATGTAAAGTGTCTCTTTAAATATTAGGACTATTCGTCATTTCTCTGTGATGTCAAATGAGAATATTCTAATTTGTCATTTGCCTTTTGACCACCCTTCTGATTGATTTTTGCCTTGTGGAAGAATGGCCATTGTTATAGTTATAATTATCCATTTTTTTAAGGATTTTAGTTTCTGTTTTTGTGTAGGGAATATGTTTAAGAATTCTCTGACTTTGCATTAATAGATTAACCAGGATTAGGGTGGAAAGCCACTTCCACAGGGCAAAGTGTCTGAGAACAAGTAGAGCCAGAAAACCCCTGTAGCAGGGTGAAAGCACCCAAACTAGTTAGTAAAAAAACCCCAAAAAACCAAAAAACACACACACACACAAAACGTTGTTAACCCTGAAGTAGCATGCTCTGTCTTAGCTCCTTGGCTAGTTACGATAAACAGACACAGTGCCTGGTGCCTGCCCTAAATGGCCTTTTGCTCCTTTGATTTGCCTTGACCCTAACCCCTAACACTGCATGCCTTCGAAACCCCCTTTCTCTGACATATATGAGTTAATCATCCTTGGTTCTTTCGTGAAGAAATGTTTATAAGCCTCCTGATCCTAAAAACCACGGAGCAAGGACCCTTACTTGGGGCTCTTGTCTCATCTCGGACATTAGCCTCTCTCATGTTCAATTCTGCGTCTGCTCTCTTGCTGGACAAGAGAGGACTCCAGATTCAAGTCTGCGACACTTCTCCACTTGAGTATCATAACAACTTTTACCTCTGTGTTCTTTCTGGAAGTTCACATTTCTATATTTTATGGTTATATCTATGATCCATAGGGAATATGTCTTTTGTAAGATGAGCTGTGTGATTCCCGCACAGAGATCCCCTTCACCGCCTGCCCCGTGGGCCACACTGCTTCCCGCACCGTCTCTTCTCCCACGGATACGAAACGCTGCCTTGGGCCGGCTTCAACACCACATATATTAAAATTAGAACGACACGGAGATGATTAGCATGGCCCTGCACAAGGATGAAACCTGGCCTTTCTCACATGTAACTCCTTGCTCATTTCCACATTTTAAGTGGCAGTAATCTCGCACCTTTGAGAGGAAAAGAGCATGGAACCTGTTTCCCTGTCAATATGAGTTTGAATCCTGTAGTTTTTCATTTAGTCTCCCCATTCCCTCCTTTCCGAAAGGGAGATACTCCCTAGTTCAAGTCCCTGCACGAACAATATCTAACAACTGGTAACAGGTATAAATCCATTTTCCCTGTTGGAGAAAGTCCTCCTTGCCTTTAGAAACTCTGTTTATTTGACAGCCTTCGAGTCCCCATTCAGTAGGATCTTCCTGCTTCTTTAATATTGTAGTCGTTCATTTCTGATATGTCCGCATGTATGCAATATCATCTCATTAGCGCACAAATGAACCAAATGTCTGACTTAAGTAATTTCAATAAAGGCACCCATGAAATAACTGTTGCTTCTTGGGGACACAGGGTGTCTCTTGTTCATTCAAAACATTCCCAGTCTGACATTTTTCTCAGGTTGAGAACCTGGGCAAGGATTCTGACTGTCACCAGTGTAACCGTCCTCAGGACCCTGCTCATCATCGTATTTTCTTTTTGAAAGAGAGAGAATCCCAAGCAGGCTCCGGTGTCAGCACAGAGCCCGAGGTGAGGATGGATCCCGCAAACCCTGAAATCATGCCCAGCGATGAAGCCAAGAGTAGGGCCTGTAACAGACTGAGCCGCCCAGGCGCCCTCTCAGATTATTTTCACGGGAAAGTTCTCTCATTGTCCCTTTGGGATCCCCGTGCACCCCTCAGTCCCGCGGCCTGCGGTGAAAGCCCCCCCCCCCACAGCTCCCCTCCCGGATCTGCAGTGTCAGCCCCTGCCCCCAGCGCTGTCCTTGCAAACGCGGGGTCTGGGAGCTCAGATGTCAGGGACCCTTTGCCTGGATGCGGAAGGGCCCCGGCCCCGGCCCTCAGTCGAGTACAGACTCTGTAATCCGCGCGCCGTGGTTTTTCTTTTCCATGAAAGTATCTGTGAGGAAACACAGACCACCAACGACATGCGGAGAGGCCGCTTGCTCGTCTCCGCTGTCACCGCGGGAAAGCCCGCCCACAGCGCAGCGAGTCCGCAGCGGAGCGGGCGGCGGGTCCCCGGCAGGAGCAGGCGCGGCGGGCGCGGGCGCGGGAGGCGGCGGAGCGGCAGGCGGACCGGGTCCGGAGGCGCAGGTGCACCGGAGGGGGGAGGGGCGTACCTATTGGGGGGAGGAGGGGGAGGAAGGGAGGAGACCGAGGGCGCGCACCGCGTCCCCCCGGGAGCCCCGCCGCCCGCACCCCGAGTCCGCCGCAGGCCCCCCGCTCCGCGCACAGAGCCCGGACGGCAGGCGACGTCTCCCGCGACGACGCGATGTGGGAAACGGACGACGTCCGGGGGCATCGCCCTCGGGGTCCGACGGTGTCCCCCGCGCGCCCATTGGCCGCGTCGGGTCGTGTCCGCCCCCCCGCCCCCGCCCCCGCCCCCGCCGGGTCAGCCCTGTGCCCGCGGCCCAGGGGCGAGGGAAGCAGGCAGTGTCCGCGGGGTCACCGTGGAGAGAACCGGTCGGTGCCCCGGAGAAGGGCCGGCGGGTCCCGGACAGGCCGCAGCCCCGTGCGCCCCGGGGACGCTGGGCTCCTGGTGGAACCGCCGCAGGTTTCGGTGAAAAGGCCGGGAGGACCTCGTCCCGCGCCAGTGCCCCGAAGGGCTCGGGGTGCGGCTCACAGCAGGGCCGTGGTGTCCGCGGCAGCGGGCGGGTTTCCGGGAGGCGCTCAGAGTGTAACCCGGTGGGCCGCGGGCTCCCCCTGGCGGGCGGCGAGGGGGCGGGTCCGAGGCTGCGGGGGAGGGCCCGGCGGGCCGGGGGTGCTCAGGTGGGGCGCGCTGGGGGTGCAGGCGGGCGGGGCGCGGAGAGAGCTGCTTGACGTGAGAAAAAGCGATCTGCGGGCTGTTTCCGCCCGGTTTCGAACCGGGGACCTTTCGCGTGTTAGGCGAACGTGATCACCGCTACACTACGGAAACCGGCCTGCGCCCGTCCCTTTACCAGCTCATTTGGAACGCACGCCCGTTTCCTGGGTGTTCCCAGACCTGATAAAACTGAATGATTTTTCATTTCGTGTGTTTTCGCTCTTGAGCAATTTCTTTCTCTTCCACCTTTTGTTTGCTAACGTAACGATACCGAAAACTCCGGAACTCCCAACCAAGGCAGCCGAACCCAGAGCCCGAATTCCTGCCCAGGCCCAGGCAGGGCCACCTCAGGCGACCTTTGGTGGCCACTTCTCCTCGGACCTGGAGAAGCTGGAGACCTCCGAGATCCGCCCGGGCCACGCTGGACACTCGGCTGGCGGGGCGGGGTCCGGGCCCAGGTCACGGTCGGGAGGGGTGGCCGGGGCGTCTCTCGGGCGCGCGCGCGCCGGCGCTGGGTGACTCCGCGTCCCTCCTTCCGCTCCCGGGAAGGTGCTCCGGGCCCGGCGTCTCTGCGGAACGGACGCGGTACCTGCCTGGTTTTTATTTTTCTCTTCGTTTATTCTGACGTCTGTCACTCTTTCTCTCCTTCCAGCCTTTCTCTGGGGTTCTAGAAGGTGCTCGCTGCGAAACGGTCTTGCCTCGTTCCACTTTGAGAAATTGGTGACAGGCCCCGCTGTGGCTGCCTCTGTGGGAAACGACGACGGGAACTTGGATGGGCCGCAGTGTTGCAGGAAACGGACGAGACACGCAGAATTCCCCAGGTGGCGAGATCCTCAGTCTTATCTTTTCTTCTGACATCAAGGGGACAGCGTAACCCATAGTTCATTCTTTAAATAAGCTGATTAGATGTTTATTTCAAAGGAATTAATGAGTAGCCCACGATGTGGCCAATCCTGAGGAAGGCTCTGGAGGTCCCAGATGTCCGGAAAAACTGGACCAGCCTGGGGTAGCAAAGGGCATCCGCACTGATTATTATAATATGACTTCGCAAAATAACTTTTTATTTTTTAATGTTTATTTATTTTTGAGAGAGAGAGAGAAAGACAGAGTATGAGCTGGGGAGGGGCAGAGAGAGACACACACAGAATCGGAAGCAGGCTCCAGGCTCCGAGCTGTCAGCACAGGGCCCCCCACTATGAAACCATGACCCGAGCCCAAGTTGGACGCTTAACTGACTGAGCCACCCAGGCGCCCCCAAAATTTATTTTAAAAGTTGCCTAAGAAAACCACAGAGATAAATGCTCATGCATTATCACAGAAGCATAGAAATGGGACAATTTTGCGACTCCTAATGACTAGGAAAGACTTTCAGAAGAGGTGATAACTGATCTGAGACTTGATGGATGCACGGCAGATGCAGGGGTGGAGCAGAGGGGGGAGTGAGGGGGGGTTGGCGGGGGGGGGGCCGGGGCGCGGGCCATGGCACCTGTCTTGGGACCTGGAGGAATGAGCTCGTTAACCTGAGTCGGTAGAGAAACAGGATTTCAGTTAAAGAGATGACATACTGATGAATTTCCTGGTCTTACTTGGGATCAAGTGTAGAGAAGGAACATTCTCCCTTATTACATTTAAATACTCCCCTCTCTCACCAGAGTCTCATAGCACTATTTATTACTTCTATTTCTAACAGAAGTCCGCATTCCACCCCGAGAGATCTACAAAATAAATCTTCTGCCACGTAACATTCCTTGCAAAGGGCTCACAGAAGGAGACATCGGCCCTTTAGACCATCACGGGGAGAAGCAAGAACCGGACGGAATGAAACCGTTTGTTTGAGAATTGCTGAGCACATTACCAGGGCTGGGGAGGAGGGCGTCTATGCTGTATGATAAACGCTTTAATGGTATTTCTTAGAATGTAAAAGAAATAGAGCCGATGAACAAGAAAATCTCAAGTCTTGGGGTTTCAAGTGTTTTTCCAGCTTTATTATTTTTTAGAGTTATCTAACTAGTAAATGCACCGAGAGTTTTCAGATTTAAAAGTACTTTTTAAAAGCAGTTCCCCCAGCTATTTTTTTTAGAGGAATTTTGTGTGCTTTGCCATTAATTCTTTTTTTATCCTCTCCTCTTTCAGATACAATCATATTACTCCTCCTTCCAAAACTTCTGGTATATTCTATAGTCCCTTAACACATGAAAAGGAGAAAACAGTTATAACACTAATTTACACTAAGTAATATTAGAGTTTTTACCTCATTCTTTTCTTTCTTTTGAATTGGATTGGATGAAAGGCAAATGAGTAAAGACAGCTCCAGGTTTACTAATGGGTGCGGAAAATAGTTATAAACATATAAAAGAAGAGAACTCAAAGCCACAACGATTGAGGTGCTGGGAAAACTGGACAGTTCCATGCAAAAGAATGAAGCTAGATCATTATTTATACCACACACAAAAATTAACTCAAAATGGGTAAAGACTTGAATGTAAGACCTGGAGCCACAAAATTCTGGAGGAAAACACAGGCAGAAAGTTCCCTGACGTCAGTCTTAGTTGTCTATGTGTTTGTGGGTCTGACTCAAATGCCAGGGAAACAAAAGCAAAAATAAACAAAGGGGACTACATCAAACTAAAAAGCTTTTGCGCTGCAAAGGAAACCATCCATTAAAATGAAAATACAAACTCCTGAATGGAAGAAGGTCTTTGTAAATCATCTATTCGATAAAGGGTTAATACCTAAAATATATAAAGAACTCGTACAACTCGACAATAAGAAAAACAACCTGATTTAAAAATGGGCAGAGGATCTGAACAGATATTTTTCTAAAGAAGACATATGGATGGCTGACAGGTACATGAAAAGATGTTCAACGTGACTAACTACTATGCAAATCAAATGCGCAATGAGAGATCACCTCACACCTGTTAGAATAATTGGTACCAAAGAGCCAAGAAATAACAAGTGTTGGAGAGGACGTGGAGGAAACGAACCCCCATACACTGTTGGTGAGAAAATAAATGGGTGCGGCCACTATGGAAATCGGGCTGAAGATTCCTCAAAAAAATAAGAACAGATCTACCAGATGGTTCTACTTCTGGGTATTTATCCAAAGACTATGAAAACACTGATTTGAAAAAACGTATACTCTCTTCTGTCCACTGCAGCATCATTTACAACAACCAAGACACAGAAACCACCCAAGTGTCCCCTGGTAGATGAGTGGACAGGGAACATGGGGTATATACAGGGGGGAAGACTATCCAGCCATGAAGGAAAATGGAATCTCGCCATTTTTGACAACATGGATGAACCTTGAGAACATTACGCCTAAGTGAAATAAGTCAGAGAAAGACAAATACTGTATGATCTCACGCATATGTGGAATCTAAGAAACAGAACAAATGAACAAACAAAACAATGTAACAACAAACTCATAGGCATAGCGAGCAGACTCATGGTTACCAGAGGAGGAAGGGGATCGGAGGGCAGGCAAAATGGATGAAGGCGGTCAACGGCCCGGTAATGAATGGGAACTAGAATTTCCGGGGCGATCACTTTTGTAGCGCATACAGATGTCTAATTATAACGGGCCCTTGAAAGTGACACAATATTATATACCAATTTTACCTCAGGGGGAAAAAGCCGCGACCACTGAAACTAGATCGCTCAGTCACTAGCCCTTCCATGCAAAACGCGGGGCTTATACCAGCAGCATAGACGTCACTCACCAGAGAACCTGTGTACGTGCTGGGCTTCAAGCCCCATCAAAGACAGAGTGAATTGAATCTTTCATTTTAATGAACACCGGGTGATTCATGTCCTCACTAAGTTTTGAGAACCATGGTTCTGGTCTAACGCGCTATTCCCTATTCCGTGGACCAAAAAGCTATCTGAGGCAAAACTGGGGATGGGGGAGGGGAAATGGCCATTCAGCGAGCCATTCCAGAAAAACAACTGTTTTCAACGTCCTAGTTGGTAAAGATTCTAGGAGGCAAAAATAATTAAGACAGTCACAGAGATCAGGTAGAATCCACGTGGTGAGTGCCTGAGATTTGATCTAAAATGGTAAATGAAGACCAAGAGGCAAAGCCCGCTTTTCCTAGGCAATTCCAATGCTCAAGTTCAAGTACTAGAACAGGATGTCAGTTTTTCCGTTTTCAGCACAGCTGTTTTGGCCTTCCTATCACCGCACTACTGGGAGAGGTGCGTTTTTGGTTTTAAATAAGATTCTTCATCCGATGCTCTCTTCCACTTCTGGGGCTTTAGGGATGTGAGTTCAAATCCTCCTACCCTCTGTAGTTACTGAATTGCAAAAGCTCGCCCCGGCAGGCCCCGCTGGGAGTCGAACCCAGGATCTCCTGTTTACTAGACAGGCGCTTTGACCAGCTAAGCCACGGAGCCCGCGGCGAGAGCCGCCTCCTTTGTATACAATTTGACGGTGATTGCACTGTTTGGTCTGATCAACGCGGTTCTCAAGAATTTGTGACCCACAAAAGCGCATCCAAGCTCATTCTCAGGATCTTTCTCGCGTTTCCTTACTTTCTCCCGAAAGGGGCGCACAGTGCATACGCTGCGCGGGGAACGAAAACGTCCTCGGCCCCCGGGCCCTTGCGGCGAGCTGTTCCAGCTTCCTCCCGGGAAGGCGGGCCGGCTCGGCGTCCGCAGCAGCCGCTCGGCCGCAGGCGCGGGCCCGGCCCGGAGGCGCTCCGGAAAGGCCCCGCCAGTCACCGGGCAGAACGCAGGCGCTCGGGCGCTGCTGGTTTCTTCCCTCTGACGCTGAGCGGTGGCCGTTTACCCCCGTGAAACTGACCCTTTTCTGTGTGTGCGGGGAGCACCTGCGCGCCCACGGCCTGCAGTACAAACACACGGCGCTTCGTGAATTCCACGCCCGAGCTGGCGTTGCGCTGTATGCTAACTACCTGGGATTTAAATAAAAACGGGAAAAAAATTTAAAAAAGAAATTATAGATGAATATCAAAACACATTTTTATCAAAATTACATTTTCCCTCCAAGCAATATCGGATAGACGTCTTCTTACTCTCGTCCTCGTTTTTCCTCTTTACAATTGATGTCGATCCCTTTCTTTCTGAAAAGCACATACTAAACCTTACCTGGAAAAAGGCACGTGTTCTCGTTCCAAGAAACGGGGGGCTGGACAAACCCTCGAGATCATCTCGCCTATCCTCGGGACAAACGCTGGAAGAGTACACTGTGACACACACCCATCAAACACACGTATCTATAATACAGTTCCACGAACTTCTAATAATAATTCCACAGCGCTGGGTTGGGCCCTGGCTGCTCGGCTCTGACCCGGGACACTCAGGCCCTGGGCGGGGAGTGGGGTGGGGTGGGGGGGTGGAGGAGGAGCTGAAAGAGGGCAGGAGGTAAGGAAAAGCCCCAAAAGATCAGCGAAGGCACTTCCAGGCCTGGTCCCGCAAAGAGGAAGCTCAGCTGAAAATTTTGCAGCACTTCCTGGGGGGAAAAAAGTGCAAATAAAACGGAAAAGAGCGACACAAGGGAACGGAGGAAATTTGCCGACTGGGAAACTGGGGGTTGAGACTTAAAACCAGCAGAGTCCAGAGTCTGGGGAAGCCGGAGAGGGAGAAGACAACTGTACTTCTGCCCGACTTACCGGGAGCCCCAGCCGGGCTCCCGCAGGGAGAGTGTAATTGACCTTTGCCAATGTAAGTAACAGCCTATACACACATCACAATAGTCAGGAAATTCCACCTCCTCTCTCTCTCTCTCTTCATATTCAGATAAACGTAGAGCTTTCTCGACACAGGTGGAGTCAGGTGCTAGCCGCTTTCTGTACAACCAGAAACTGGTGGATTATTGGATTAAGGGAGGTTTCGCCTGGTGTGTGAACCTTACTTCCAGTGTGCAGTGTGGTCAGCGTCAGGAGAGGCGAGGGAAGAGCTGAATCAGTTCCTCCCCGAGTCATTCTCCCATCGCTTAAATCCTGTAGGAGGAAGAAGGATATTTGTTAAAGGGCAAGAGCAATCCAGCCCGTTGTCGAACCTGGAAAGTCTGGGTTGATTTTTAGACGAGATACTCTCTGCATCCCTGAACCTCCTCCAGGAAACCCCTTCGGAGTGCCTTTCTCATTAGAAACCATCCGTGAGTCCAGCAAGAAGGGACTGGTTCACAGACGCAGACACGAGGTGCTCCAGTGTGTGATTCCGGGACTCAGGGACTCAGACCAATTCGTCTTGTGCTCAGTTTCCAAAACGCACCTTCCTTTATTTTTTCAAAATAAAAAGCAAGGAATGTTTTCCTTTAGAACATTTTTAGGTATGATAGGATGGATGTCATTGTAAGGGCAAATCAGGACTGATTCCACTTTGCTTGAGGGCAAACTGGGACTGACTCCACTGTGTTTCCGTGTCCTCTACCCTGAGTCCCCAGCGCCTGCTCAAAACCTGCAACTTCCCGGTTCCAAAAGAACCACGCCCAGTGACCTATGGAACAAGACCCTGACCCTTCCTCAGCCAATCGGCTAGGGTCACGACCATCACCCCTCCCACTGCCCCTAGACCCCTTTAAAACTATTGTGTGGTTGGACCGGGCCCTCTCTCTCGACCCACCGCTGCGTCGGTGCCTTAGGAGGTTGAGCTCGAGCTAGCTCGATTAAAGGCTCTTTGTTCTTGCATCGGACTCGGCTCCCTGGTGGTTTTTGGGGTCCCCGAATTCTGGGCATAACATCATTTCCCTGAGGTCTTTTTGCTTTTGTATATATTTTCGTGTTTGTCTACTTTTGAGCTTGTTTTCGAAATACTATGTTGCAGTTGGTTGATCTCTGCACTTTCACCTAAATTTGACTTGTCACATTCCTGAGGATGTGGATGAATCCTTAAGACATAGTTTTTAATTCCTTGCAGTGACTCTCAAGTAGATTCATTTATTTTGTTGGTATTCTATTTACTTAAACATAAAATACTGCGAAGAGACGGCATCTTATGTTATTCCGACTATCATTCAAGAAATTAACCAAGCAATGATCCAGCATGCACGGGATTGTAGCAGAGGTTACAGATGGCACATTATCCGTGGACTATGACATGTGTAGGAGAAAACATGTTTTTTTTAATATGGTAGATTACATAACAATTAAATGTCATGATATTCTATCCTATGTCTTTCTCTTTTTTTTAATTCTATGTGTTCCTCTATCTCTAAGACTATACTGCAGAGAGGCCAAGCCAACTGCATTAGTAACTTACCCTCACTGCAGTTTTGCATATAATAGGCACTGAAGGCACGAATATACTTACAGCTGGTGAATGACATTGACAATGTTTTCATGCACACAAAAAATAAGTAAGAACGCTCAAAAGAAACTCTCAACATTCCAGATTACGCTGAAAGTAGTTATATTTAATGTTTTTTTTCATAAATTTCTTGAACTATAGGTCTCACTTGAACAGAACTGCTTCAACTGATTTATATTAAACGCTCAAATTTTATAAGAAATGATAAGAGCAAGTAGAGAAACTGCTTCTAACATAAACATACAAAAGAATCCCTAATACATAAAGGGAAAATGCAGTTATGAAAGAAATCCTGATATTATTATATACAAAAAGCAAACAATCTGCATAGGGACATTAAGCGGTCTGTACGTTATCTTCCCCTTAAGTATTTTTGCAGTAGCCCCATCGAGAAGGGTTGGTAGGAGCGGTGGGTATAAGGGGTATCTTAACTCTCTGAAATTCAGTGTTCTGCACATCTTTTCATCCTCCTTTTCAATCTGTTCTTCGTTTCTAAGTACGTCGGAGTGCTCAAATCAACACTGTATTCGCTTCCTCATACATGTCACTAACTGTGTTGTACTTTCAGGGATGCGGGGACTCTCCGTAGGACGTTATGGGTGTTCTCGGTCCCGGCCTCTGTGGAAGCTCCCTCGCCTTCCAAACTTCATCGTTCTCACTGCGGGATCTGAAGTTCAAGTTGCCTCCACTTTAGAAGTTATACTCCCACCGGATCGATTAAAACCTCCATGGTCTTTCTGTCCTGGGCTTTCATCTAAGAAGACCTAGTCTCCCCTTCCAGTGAAAAGTGTCTGGCTGACTCACACATATCTGAAATTTACTCGTATTTTTGTACCACGGATGCCTCAACGCCTAGCATGTTCTGGAACGTGATATCTTTTGCTACTATTATTGTAAAAAAGCATGATCTTACAAAGACGCTTGCCAATGTTTATTTTATTTTATAATCATTTTTAAGAGTTTATTTATTTTGAGACCGAGGGAGAGTGCTAGCAGAGGAGGGGCAGAGAGAGAGAGGGAGAGAGAGAATCCCAAGCAGGCTCTGCACTGTCAGCACAGAGCCCGATGGGGGGCTTGAACTCACACAGTGTGAGAACATGACCTGAGCTGGAATCAAGAGTTGGATGCTTAACAGACTGAGCCACCCAAGAGCCCCACCACTATTTATTTTAAAACAGTGAAGCAGATAAAGGCATGCCAAAGGAGAAAACGAGAAAGAATTCAGCGAAGTCTGTCCGGTTTAGTTCACTCAGCATAATCTCCTCTAGGTCCATCTGTGATGCAAATGCAAGATTTCATCCATTTGTATGGCTGAGGAATATCCCACTGTATACGTACTACTTTACCCAGTCATCTACCAGGGGACACCTGGGGTGCTTCTCTGTATCTGCTATTGTAAACGGTGCAATAAACATAGGGGTGCATATATCTTTTCAAATTAGTTTGTTCATTTTATTTAGGTAAACGTGCAGTAGTGGAATATACTGGATCATAGGGTAGGTCTAGTTTTAATTTTCTGAGGCAACTCCAGGCTGTTTTCCACAGTGGCTGCCCCAGTTTGCACTCCCACCAATATGGCCCGAGAGTTCTCTTTTCTCCACATTCTCACCAACACTCGTTATTTCTTGTCTCTTTGATAGTAACTGTTCTGACAGGTGTGAGGTGGTATCTTATTGCGGTTTTGATTTGCGTTTCCCTGATGCTCAGTGACGTTGAGCATCATGTCATGTGTCTGTTGGCCATCTGGGTGTCTTCTCTGGCAAAATGTCTATTCAGGTTGTATGACATCTTCTACATCGAAAATTATGATATTTGTGCATAGAGATACCTGTATTTCTTCTTTTTCAATCCGCACATTTTGTTTTACTGTAGTAGCTAGGATTTCTAACTCTTTCCTTGACGAGGAAAAGTGAAAAAGAGGCCATTTTTTGCTTGATTTCAATCTTAGAAGGAAGCCATCAGTCTTTCACCATTAAGCATGATGTTAGGTGAACTTTTTTCTTTTCTTTCTTTCTTTTTTTTTTTTGATAGATACTTTTGATTTGATTAAGGAAGTGAAGCTCCCTTCTATTCTAGTTTGCTGTGAATTTTTATCATTAATGGATGTTGAATTTTGCCGAATGCTTTTTCTGCCTCTATTGAAATGATCCTATTTTTTTTTTGTATTTTGCTAGCCTAGTAGTATGATGAATTAAAAAAAATATATGGTGAATTGTACTGATTGATTTTTGACTGTTAAAACGGTTAAAACAGACTGGGATAAACTTCATGTAGTAAGAAAGCTTATCCTTTTTATGTATCGATGAGTTTGACTTGCCGATATTTGTTTAAGGATTTTTGTGCCTATGTTTAAGAGAGATGTTGGTCTACAATTTTCTTGTCTTTTAATGGCTTTGTCTCATTTTGGTATGGATATTTTAATAGATATCCTAAAGGTAAATAAAAGTCAGTTTCTCTCTGGGACCAGTGGCGTATTAAGCAAATACAGTACTGGTTGAACACTAAGTGGAAATTTCCCCCACAGTGTGTATCTGTCCGACCCTCAAAGGCTCAGGGCTGAGCAGGGGTGGACCCGTGATGCGTGATGGGTATTCCCGAGTCTCAGAGTGGGTATTCACAAATTCTCTCGCCTTCTGTGTCAATCGGTTGTTACTGCATAAGAAATCGCCGCAAATACCACCAGCATAAAACATAGTTATCTATTCCTAAGAAACTGCCGGTTGACTGAGGGTCGCTTGATCTAGGCTGGACTCAACTGGAGACATCTGCTGATCTCAGCTGGGCTTGCTCACACATCTGGGGATCGGTGGATAAAGACTCAGGCTGGGGTAGAGGGAGAGTGGATTCTGTTTTGGGTGAGCCTCATCCCCTCCTTTCCTTTCAGGCATGTTCTTCGGCCTAAGGGAGTGCAGAGTTGCTTCTAGAGAGGGTACCGTAAGTCCCGGAGGGTGAACGGGGTAACACCCGAAGCGTCGGCACCGTTCGGGTCTCCAGGCTGTCGACGGCGGTAGCATCATGAGACACAGAGCCCCACGATCCCCCAAAGGCCGATTTAGATACAACACCGGCTGTAACTCCCTGACATTCCTTGAAACCACACGCACCCCCTTCATGTCTCCACGTAGCCACCAGACGTACCTGGCTAATGTCTAAAGGTCCTTCGTGCTCCCTTTCCTTACTTTGATATTCTTTGATGCTCATATCCAATGAAAGATGAAATAAAGACTATATGCGATCGTTTAGGGGCTAGGACCACAGCGTCCTCTCAAGAAGGATATATATATTATATATATTTTTTACCTTTGTATTTACTGCTGTGTCCCAGAGCCTTGGATCATAGTACGCTCGCAATAAATACGGGCAGAAAGACAATAAATGTTGACCAGACCAAGAGTGTCCCAGAAGGATAGAAATGGAGAGTGCCTCTGGACATTTGAAGTCATTTTAATACTAGATTTTCAGGTGACAGTATTAAGACTTTGAAACTTGTATATGTAAAGTTCATTTGTCCCACACGTGTTCCCTGGGCCAAGTTCACAGGACTTAGGTCTTAGTCATAATAAGAAATCCATACCCAGTTTTTGGGCTTTTTAACCTTGATTTTAGTAAGAGCACCTGGGAAGGCAGGTCATGCCTGGGTTCCATGGTGTAGTGGTTAGCACATCTGCCTTACACGCAGAAGACCCTGGGTTCGATTCCCAGTGGAACCACCAGGTTGCCTTGGCTTCCCTTTGAGAGAAGTTTGGGAGGTTCCTCTTTTCCCTTCAGATACTGAGATACCCAAGAACCCAGGGGTGTTCTGTTGTCAGTTTCTGGACATCCCCCTGGCTGGGCTGTGCAGTGTGGGGCCACGCTGAGCTCTGGCTCACTGTCGGGGGATTTCCCTGGTTTTCATGACGGCCAGGGGGAAAACAGTTAAAACAAGGCCCAATCAGCAGCGAATGGGGAATATTTTAAAAGAGTGCACAGCCAGGGCCTGACTGAAAAGCTTACTGCTTTAATTCCATCGCAGTTACAATGTTAAGGATTTATAATCGCAGAAACAGCGTCTACGTTAGCAAGTTTGAGCAGCCTGCTGGAGAAACGTAGTTAAAGGAAACCCCAAGCGTTGCATCCCAGAAACGTGGAGACTCCAGTTTTCATGCAATTAGACACATGCACTTTCCCACAGAATCGGATTTTAAAAACAGAACAGACATTCTTTTGTGGTTTTGTGAGGAAACATGAACTTTCACCCGCTAGTGGGCAGAGAGTTGCTACAGTACCTATGTGGGAAAGTTTGGCGCTAGTAAATATGATGGAAAACACACCTTTTTTTTTTTTAAAGCACAATGTAATTTTTTAATGTCTCATCATTTTGGTGGTAATTTAAAACCTGAGGATAATAACAATCGCCCAGATCTGAATTTCTCCACATAGTAAAACACACGCACACAACATTAAAACCATACCTTCTCCCCACTAGGAGACAGAACGCTACAAACTTCAAGTTCCCTGTAAAGAACTAAAACACCTACGTCGAGCAGACCTGTCTTTCAAGAGCTCCCAAGGGGAACTCTCCGTGGAGAATGGAAGGAGCTCCAGAAAAACCATCTAGAAGTAAGAAAATTGTTGGGAGCTGTTTTGGGCTCACAGGTTGAGACCCCTCCCTGTGTGGAAAAGGTTGAAGCAAAGCTCCTGCCAGCCAAACTGGCGCCTAATCTTACCTCCTTCTAAGTGATTTTTCAGGCCTGATTTCTTGAACTGCTCTCGTTGGCCTAAGGGACATAATACTCTTTGGGTTGTGGCTTATGGAAAAGGGGACCTGGTCTTGATGGATAAAATATGAATGAGAGTAACCTGGCCAGAGGTAACCTCAAAGTTGCCTCTTGGGGATGGGTTACACAAATTGATCATCCAGAACGGCAGTTATGAGTTGGCTAAAGATTAGTAGACGTTAGGCCCCAAGACTCCTTGAACCAAACTAGATTTCTCTGCAGGTATCGCACTGTGTTAAACATCCCCTCAGCCCCACCATAAAACCCCAAAGCACATGGCTGTAAAGTGTCTCTCAGTATTTGCTCCACAGACTGACAGGAGAGGTTGTAAAGAGACTTAGGACCTTCCCCGGAGGTTAGCTTAGCCCAAAAGTTAACAGCACTGTTTACAGATAAGGTGCAAACAGTAGCCAAACAAAAGTAGCTACATATATCTTCACTGATCAACAACAAATATTGAGCACCTCCCTGAGGTTTAACATTTTACAAATTCTTTTGTAATTCTCATCCCCACGCTCCCTTATAATAAAAAGGCAATAACAAAATACTCTTACAGAAACTACCATAAAAGAATAGACAGACATGAGCCCTCACGATTATGGATAGAATGGCTCCTAATCTACCTACAGATGACTAACATGGGTCTTGCAATAACAATGTATGTTGTTAAGAATGCCTTGTCTCTGATGTAATGTCACTTACAGCCTTTATATAAAGAAACTAAGACTAGCAGGGCAGAGATGCCAGAATTGCCAGGGCTGCCTGCTTGGTCATCAGACTCCATCTCTCTCGTGGCTCTCTCATTTCCTTGCACCTGACCGTCCATCCTTCGTGGACCCCTAGATTCGCCGGAACTGGACCCCGGCAGAAAATGGGAACCGAGATCCCAAGATTCAGCTAAGATTCCCCTTCTCTCAACTAGAAATTCCAGCTTACAACACTGGGAAGGAACGCGGGCACATATGCCAGTCACGAGGCCGCAGCAACAGCAGAAGCTTCTAGGGGGAAGAGCGGGAGAGGGAGAAGCCCCTTGCGGAGAGTGGCTGGTAAAAGGAAAAAGAAGAAAGAAAGGCGAGATTCAGATCTCGCAAGATCAGAGAAAAGAGAAAAATCTGAAGACACAGAACTCTTTCCCGGTGGATTCCCAGCCCCCTCCCCAAAGACATCTGTTAAAGAGACTGTATTTTTATGTGGGGGAAAGAAGCACGGCCTTGAACTAGGAATCCTGTAAATGATCCCAAGTCTCTTCATACAATATCTGAATAACCTTTATTTATGCAAGGCTGCTATAAGAAAACCCCAAATGGAATATTTTAGTGAACGAAAATTCCTCCAAAAATAAAAAAGCAGAAGAAAACTGTAGCGCAGATCTCAGATGGAATCAGACATCCTCAAACAAGCATTTTTGGATTTTCCAAAATCACACGAAGTCGGAAATTCAAAAAATTGAAACAAATGGACAAAAACGGAAAGTTGGTTGAATGTAGAAAAAAATGTGAGAAAAAGAGAAACATCACATCAGAAACGAAGGCTACACCACCAGGCACGCAGGGGAGAGTAAGTTTACAATGTAACGTTTGATGATGGGCATTGAAGAAAGAGAAAGTGCGAAGAAAATGAAAAGGAGATCAAGAAAGAAGTAAAACGGGTCAGACAAAAATGATGTAAATAAAAAGCAGGCAAAGAAAATCCAATATATGAGTAATTAGAATTCCTAAAAGAAAGAAAAAGGGTCATTAAAATGTAATAATAACTAAATCTATAACCTGGGAAGTTTCTATAAATAGAAGAAGTCCAGCATCAGATTTCTGAAGAGCAATATAAAAATCAGATCAGCATTAAAAAAAAAAAAAAAAAAAGAAACAGAAGCATGAAGCAAGAACTGTATATCTAGCCAACCTAATCTTCAAGAATCAAGAAGAAAGTTTGAATATGCGAATGCCGGACTCTTCTCGAAGAATCTACAATAGGACAGGTTCATCGAGCCAAGAAATAAAGAAACTTCATCGGGTGAACATTTAATCTACTTAACTGTAGATCTTCAACTACAGTAAACGTCAGGGCAAAGTTGGAAGAAGAATATTACACGTCTCTGTTCCAATACAGAAGAAATAATGCATGTCAACATAGGAAAGGAAGGGAAAGGAAAGAGGAAGCAGAGTAAATGGGTGGACCACCCACAGACAATAAGCAAGAGCGAAGGGACAACAAGAAAACTGGGGGGAAGCAAGTGATACGAGGGCAGATAGACGGGGAAACACGGGCATTGGGGCGACTGTGAGAACACAAATGCAGACCGTCCTAGATATCACAAGAAACTTCTTAAATGAGAAAAGAAATATCGGGGGCACCTGGGTGGCTCATAATTAGTTCTGGGGAATGCCAATTAATATCACAACGACATAATCGTTTAAGACTATTTAAATGTTTTAAATAGGCTGTCTAAAATTTCAAGGTCTGGCAATACCAAATGTTGGAGAAGTCTGGGGCAAATGGAGCTCTCATTAAGATTGTTTGGAAAGGCAAACGGCCTTACCATTCAGAACATTTGGTGGCTCCTTATAAAGTCAAACATACGTTGACCAAATGACCCAGAAATTCCACTCCTAGGTATTCACCCCCAAAGAAATGAAAACTTTGCTGGGTAATGTTATGTGCCAACAAGGCGAGGCCACGGTATCCAGATATTTGGTCAAACACTAGCTTAGATGCTGCTGCGAAGATATTTTTTGGACGAGATTAACATTTCAACTAGTAGGTTTTGAGTAAAGCAAATTACCCTTCATAATATGAGTGGGCCTCATCCAATCAGTTGAAGGCCTTAGAAGAAAAAAGAGCTTCCTCTCCTGAGGAAGGGGGACGCTGCCAGTGCACTTTAAAGCTTTTTAAAATTCATTTATTTTGAGAGAGAGAGAGAGAGAGAAGGACAGAGAGAGTGTGTGCTTGCACAAGAGGGAGAAGGGCAGAGAGAGGAGGAGACAGAGAGTCCCAAGCAGGCCCCCCGCTGCCATCACAGAGCCCAGTGTGGGTCTCGAACCCTCGAACTGCGAGATCATGACCTGAGTCAAAAGTGAGAGTCAGGCACTTAACCGACTAAGCATCTCGTCTCTAGACTTGAGCTGTCACCTCAGGTCTTGCCTGGGTCTCCACTCCGCCGATCCACCCCGCAGACTTGGGCTTGCTCAACCCTCATAGCTGCCTCCTCCAGTTCCTTAAGATCTCTCTCTCTCTCTCTCTCTCTCTTTCTGGAGAGCCCTGACTAATACAACATATGTCCACACAAAGACTTGTGACATTAATCTTCATAACGGCCCCACTCATGACAGCGAGAAATGAAAAAGTCCATTCGCATGGAAAACAGACGGTGATATGTCTGTGCACGGAGTACAATTTAGCAAGAAAACGGAACAAGCTGCTGTCCATGCAGCAACATGAATGAATCTCAAAAGTATGGATCTGAGCAGTGGAAGCCAGGAACACCAGACTCCACAGTATACGGTTTATGAGAAACTCCAGAAACGGCAAAGCCATCACGCTAGAAAGAAGGTCTATAGTCGCCTGGGGCCGGGATGGGGGTATAACAGACCAGAAGGGGGGTGCGTAAGTTTCCTACTGTGACTGTAACAGATGACCACAGATTCAGTGGTTGAAACAACATACTCTTTCTTTCTTCCTGTTCTGGAAGTCGGTCCAACATGGGTCAGCCTTACCGCATGCCTTCCGCAAGCCGGAGAGGGAATTTTGTTTCGTTGCTTTGTCCAACTTCTAGAAGCTGCTGGCATTCCTTAGCTAACAGCCGGGCACCTCTCCAACCTCCACCTCTATGTCACATCTCTGTGACTCCTCTTACCAGGACCCTTGTGATTACATTGGACCCAATCTAGGTAATTCAGGAAAATCACTTCGTTTTAAGATCCATAATTTAATCACATGTGCCAAGTCCCTTTGGCCATGCAAAATGACATATTTGTAGCCTTCAGGGACTAGGAGGCGGACATCTTTGGGGGGCATTATTCTTGCCACTAGAGAGCACAGAGGCCCTTTCGGGGGTCATAGGAACGTTCTCTAGTTTGTGCCAGGCGTTAATTGTGCATATAAATATGTTAAAACTCACCTAATTCTACACTTAAAATGGGTGCCTTTTATTGCATGTAAATCATACCATAATAAAGCCAGTGTATAAACATGGCAAATGTCACCAGCACATGACCATTATGGGGCTCGAACCCGCGACCTTGGTGTTACTAGTACCACACTCTAACCAGCTGAGCTAAACGGCCACCAAGGACAGTGCTCATTCTCTTGCAAAAGTGTTACATAAGCCAAAACCAATTCAGGTTTTTTTTTTTTTCTAACACAGGCCTGGGAATTCTCCCTCTTTATGGCCCCGCCTCGTCCACATGTTCCCGGTCTGCTTTGCTCAACGCTTTTTTTAAAAAGACTCTCCATTTTAGCTTTCGTTCGTTACTTCTTAAAAACTAATAACAAATAATAACAAGACACGAGGTCCACCGGCTCTCACGCAAGGGTCCGGGTTCGGCAGCGGGATCCTCTGGGGTCGGGTCCGCGTAGTTCGGGAACTCTGCGCGCAGAGACGGTAAAACGGACACCTGCCTGGCCCGTACGGGGATCGAACCCGCGACCTTGGCGTTATTAGCACCACGCTCTAACCAACTGAGCTAACCGGCCAGTCGTGGAACGGGCATCCCGTACGGTAGGTATGTAAACAAAAACCGTGGACACTGCTTCTTCCACTTGAGGGGGGAGGGGAAGAGGGGAGGGGAGGAGAGGAGAGATGGGAGGGGGAGGGGGACAGGAAAGGGGGGAGGACGGAACAAAAAACGGAAATGCTGAAGATCCGATAGTTTTAAAAGGCCCCCGCCGCCTTCCCAGTTCGCTCCCCACACCGCGCGGAGACGGGAAAGGCAGAGAAGTTGAGCGCGCGGCTCGAGCGGACGAAGCCTCCTCTTGCGGGTCTGTCTCAGATCCCAGTTCTGGCCCGAGAGGACCGGGACCGAGGCCGCCGGGCGGGGCCTCCTGTCTCCCGCCCGCGAGTCTGGTCCAAGTTGATTTCCCGGAGTTCTTCGACCTGGACGCAGATCCTCTGTCGGACGCCTGTAGTGTGCCCGTTTTCCCTCAGTCTCTGCCTTCTCTTTCCACTTCTTAATGGTGTTTTTTAATGAGAAGTGTTTTCTTTATGAGTTTTAAATTTTGATGTTACCAGTTTATCTCTTTGATAATGTCAATTTGCCCCCTTTTTAATGTATTTTATGCTATTCTTTCCTCCCTAAGAAATATTTGCCTACTGCAGGGTCATAAGTAATTTTTCTATTTTATAGTTTCTATTTTATGGTCTTCTCTTACATCTGTGATCCACTCGTATTAATTTTTGAGTATGGTATGAGATGGGGGTGAGGTTAATCTTTTTCCCCAAGCTCTGAAGCTCAAAGAATGCTTGGGAAGAGAAAGCGGTCCGGCACCAAGCCCAGCCCCGTTCAGATATCAAGTTGCAAAGAAGTCTGCAAAAGAGATTGGGAGAAGGTCTATAGTATATCCGCTCGTTCCAGGATCCTTTGTTTTAAAGACTTCCTCAACTGATTCGCATCGGCATCTTTGTAGAAAATTAATTGATCGTGCGTGCGTGCGTGCGTGTGTGTGTGTGTGTGTGAGAGAGAGAGAGGGGGGGGGAGAGGGAGTCTGCCGCCCCATTGATCTGCTTGTCTACACCTAATGCCCAAACCACATCATCTTCATTACTGCAGCTTTAGTAGGAGATCTTTTGATCGGGAGGTGCTAGTCCCCCACCCTTCCTCTCCTCCGGGTTCAGTGGGAGAGGTGTGTGTGCTGTTGGGAGCGAGTTCTGATGAAGGCGCAGGGAGCAGGCGCCTGCTGTTTGCACGGGGCCCTTGGAGTTCTCGCCGTGGGGTAAGGTCGTGCTGCAACCCCACCAGCGCACAAACCTCGGGAGAAGGTAAGAGGCCCCACTCGGTCCCGCTTTCGGGGGGAATGTGTGCGGGACAAACCAGGGACCCTCAGAACACAATGCTTCTACATCCCTCGAAACTGTTCGTCCTCATTGGAATTCTAGTATTTTCTGGGAAACAGAGCATAACTGGTAAATGAAAGCACAGGCGGGTGGACCACAGATGTACCAGCCCTCCCGGCCCTGAGAAGTGCTTCGCCGTCTTTGATCCAGGAGACCGCCGAGCTTCTGGAAAGCCAAGTTCACATGCAAACGGCACAGGTTGTGAAACACGGAACTCACAGGGCCGGGTTTACCAGGACAGCGCCGTCCCCTGGCTCAGGGACTGTGCATGCTAGCACAGAGGGGCTGAGCTAGAAAGAAAATAAAACAAGGTAATTTCAGGTGGTGCTTGGGGCTAGGAAGCACGTGGAACAGGTAGCGTGACAGGGGAGTGACCGGGACGCGGAGCAGTCAGGAAAGGCCTCCTGGAGGTGAGGTTGGAGTTGAGCCTGAGTGTTAAGAAGGAAGCAGTGATTTAGAGGTTGTCGAAGGGAACAACTTCCGGGCAGAGGGAACAGCGAATACGTAGGACTCAGCTTGAGATCTGAAGCACCCTAGGAGGCCAAGTGGTTGGCCTGCAGGGTGGGGAGTGGTGGGAGTCCAGTGCAGAGAAGAGTCAAAAGCCAAAGTCCGCAGGGCCTTGTAGCCCGCGGGGAGGAACTCGGGCTTTATTCTAGTTTTAGTGGGAAGCTTTGGAGGATTGTAAGCCGAGGTGACCTGATTTACCTTTTGCAAGAATCACCGTGGTTTGCAGGTAGAGAATGGATAGTAGGGGCCACGTATGGGCCAAGGACACCAGGAAGGAGCGTGCCACAGCAGGTTCCATCCTTCCCTAAGAACAGAGCCACACAGACAGAATTGCTGTTGGCACAGCAGTCTCAGCTAAGTAAACTGAGGCTGCCCAGCCTGGGCGCCTAGGCCTCCACAGAGCCGTGCCGCGCCCCAAGGTAATGGGCGTCTAAAGGAAACTATGCAAAGACGAGGAGTCAGCTGACGGCCCGGGTGACCCTGACGCCCCTTGCACATGGGGGGCCGGGACTAGGGACAGCACACTGCTCTGTATGCAATGGCCTGAGGCCACCTGTTTGTCTAAACTAAGATTTCCAAAGTTTACGGTCATCATAAGACATTAACCCTGCAGCCTGCAGTGATCATTACGGATAAACAATGAAGGACTGTATTCACTGCCCTGAAGCCATCTTTGCCTAAAGGCCGCTAGCTTTGCAGGTAGCAAAAAAGAGGACTCTCACTGTCCCGCCTAAGGCTTCCACTGATTGCTGTTGAAATAGAAGACCTGGCTTTGCTGATGGCAGGCACTCAGGACAGACTGATATCCGAGTCCTCTGTCTTGCCTTCAATCCTGCGCTCTGCACACCTGGACCTGTAGAGAACACTCTCCACGCCTCGCCCTGAAGCGAACAGACTCAACAACCCGGCGCCCGAACAGGGACGAGGTGTCGGCATCACTGCGGAGTCGCAAAGGGTGTGGAATCGAAAGGGATTCTTTTCGCTCGAAGGTAAGCGAAACTTTCGGGGCCTGGGACAGAGTAAGACGGGGAGCTCCCCATCCGTGGAGGCTCGGTATAGTCCATTACTTAAAAATCTCAAAGGCTCAGAAGTGCGGGTTCATTCCTTGACCTAAGAACATCTGCTTAAGCTTAGAAAAAACATTCTTATTGGTTTCACGGACCTTACTAAATCTAAAAACACGGAGACAGTGGAACGGTCCTTGGGCCGTGCTCGCCAGCAAGGGGAAACCATCGCTGCGGCTGTGTTGGCTGTGTCCGGTCCCGATGGTCTGTCTGACAACCGGGGCCCCGCAGCGCCTTCAGTCGGAGAGCGAAGATTCGGCGCGACAGGTTCTACCACAATTCAAAGGGGACGTGGCCAAACTACGTAAGGACCCTGCCTCTGAATCGGAAGAAAAGCTTTATGCTCGACCGCCTCCTGACCCCCCCTAAAGATGAAACTGTACAAAATACTAAAATTGGATCGCCTTCAGCGCATACAATAAACGAGTCCTCAAGTTCCTTGGAAACAGAAGAACTAATCGTAATCACAAAAAATCATTATAAGGAAATTTTACAAACGTTACGGCAGATGAGCTTAGGTGTGGATAACAAAGAGGAATTATTACAAAAAGTAAATAAAGCCTCTCCTACAAATTCTCTTGAACCTTCTGCTCCCTTTCCCTCTTTGCCTGTTACTCTGCTTTTCATGGTTGTTCTGAACTTACCGCTCGCCGCCCCTGGCGAGAAGCTCCCTTCCCGACCTGTTTTCCTGTTCCTATTGAACCTTTCCGTCCTGGAGCAAATGCGGATTTTGCGGAAGGAGGCGCGACCTATATGCACGTTCCTATTCCTTTTAAAACGGTAAAGGATCTAAAACAGTCGATAGCAACGTAGGGCACGCACTCGCCTTTCGTAAGGGGAATCCTTCAGCGAGTATCTTCCAGCCAGCGACCAGTTCCTCATGACTGGGCCGCTTCAGCTCCTGTGGTCCTGGAGCCTGGAGCCTAGTTACAGTTTGGAACTTGGAGGCAAGACGAGGCTCTAACAACGGCTAGAAAGAAAGAATCCGTCCAGACAGCCACCGAACCCAATCTCGGCCGATCAGCTGGCAGGTTCTGGAAACTGGCTGCAATTAGAAAGACCAGTGCAAGTCTACTGATGAGGCCGTCTTACAAGTCAGAACCTATGGTTTGAAGGCTGGGGACAAAGCAGCCACCCCGGACAGGCTGAGCGTTCTTTTCCCAAAAGTGTCCAATCTTCAGAGGAACCCTATGGTGATTTCTTATCGCGGCTTCCATCTGCGATGCAGAGAGCAGTCACTCAGGCTGGTGGTATGAGATTTATTATTGCAAACCGTAGCCTTTGAAAATGCAAATTCAGAATGCCGGAAAGCTTAGAGACCTCTATGAACACAAGGAGCCCCTCTGAACGAATAGATGAAAGCTCATGTGGACACAGGATCTGAGTCTTATAAAGCGAATCTCTCAGTACCAGCCATGAAAGGAGGCCTACAGAATTCTCGTACTAAATGCTTTAATTATGGAAGATTAGGCCATTTAAAAAGGGATCGCCGCAGAGGTAAAGGATCTAAATCACAGAAAGACATTAATACACCCAAATCGCCAGGCTTATGTCCCAGATGCAGGAAAGGGTATCATCGGCCCGCAGAATGCCGATCAAGGTAGGACCGGGAAGGCCACATGCTCTGGAAGCGGGAAATGGGGCCCAGCTCGGGCCGGTGACAAACACTACGAGCTGGCAATACCCGGTGGCCTCCTCACAACCTGCCGAGGACAGGTCCGAGATCTCGGTCATGCAACTAGGGAGGGATGTCCGTGCTCGCTCCTTTAATTCCCGGGGAAGGGGTGGGGTATACAAGATTGATTATGGACAGGCGCCTGGGTGGCTCAGTCTGTTAAATGTCTGACTTTGGCTCAGGGCATAATCTCACAGTCCGTGGGTTCGAGCCCCGCGTCTGGCTCTGTGCTGACAGCTTGGAGCCTGGAGACAGCTTTGGAGTCTGTGTCTCCCTCCCTCTCTCTCTCTCTCTGCCTCTCCCATGCTCACGCTCTCTCTCAAATAAATAAAAATATTTTTAAAAAAGATCAATTATAGAAACCGCCTACAGCATTACAAGCTATGTGGGCATGGAAAGGCGCTTCCGAGAAAAATAATACCAGTAATAATTCTGCTTTGACATTTACCAAGAATGAATCACATTATGTTACTGCCTGCGTCCGCCTTCCGTATGTATTACTAGTAGGCTCTCCCACGTGGCATGAATCTAATTTCACCTTAACATGTTATAATTGTTCTTTATATATTTGCCTAAATCATACGATCTCTCTACATCTCTCAACTCAAAGCATTCATATTTTAAGAGCTCGAGCAGGGGTCTGGATGCTGGTTCGACTAAATAGAGAATGGAGTGTCTTTTCTGCTGCCTGGGCCCTAGAAAGCCTTGCGAGATCTCCGAAAACGCTAGAGGCGAACGGTTGGACGGATTGTTTGGTTACGGGACTTATAGCTGCGACGGCACCTGTTACTGCAGCTGGCCGCGCCTCACAACAGTCCGTACAAACTACTCATTTCGCTCAACAATGCATGCTAATTCAGAAAAACTATGGCATCAGCAAAAGAAAAGTGATGCATGCTGAACGCTGAAGTAGCTGATTTAGAATCTGCGTCATTATGCTGGGGGATCATGTTGAAAGTTTGGGAGAACAATTAACTCTAAGATGTGATTGGAATATTACTCAATTCTGGGTGACTTCTGTATTACGGAATAAAACTCATCTTTCTTGGAACGCAATCAGACAACATTTACTTGGGACTAAAAAGGCTACCGTGTCTATTGCAGACTTACAAGCTCAAACACAGGCTGCTTCTCAGAATTAATTACTGGGAACCTCCGGAAGAAATATTGTATCTAGTCTTGCTGAAAGTATTGACAAGATGAATCCATTCAAACAACTAAAATACATTGGAGGTCATTCTTGTTTTAATAATTGTAATAATCATCATTGTGTTATGCTTGTTTTTAGTGTAGAAGAACGACAAAAATCAAAGAAATGAATGATCATCGCACGGCTGTATTTAGTTTGATGCTCCAGACAGTTAAAACACAAAGGGGGAAATGAAGGAAACTATGTAAAGACGAGGAGTCAGCTGACGGCCGGTGACCCTGACGCCCCTTGCACACAGCGGGGCCGGGACTAGGGGACAGCACACTGCTCTGTATGTGATGGCCTGAGGTCACCTGTTTGTCTAAACTAAGATTTCCAAAGTTTATGGTCATCATAAGACATTAACCCTGCAGCCTGCAGTGATCATTACGGATAAACGATGAAGGACTGTATTTACTGCCCTGAAGCCATCTTTGCCTAAAGGCCGCTAGCTTTGCGGGTAGCAAAAAAGAGGACTCTCACTGTCCCGCCTAAGGTTTACATTGTTTGCTGTTGAAATAGAAGACCTGGCTTTGCTGATGGCAGGCACTCAACACAGACTGATATCTGAGTCCTCTGTCTTTCCTTCAATCCTGCGCTCTCCACGCCTCGCCCTGAAGAGAACGAGAAACAACAAGCATCTCGGCCTGGCGGGCACACGCCCCAGGAAGCTCTGAGGATGCGGGAGGAGGCAGCTGGCACCAAAGCCAGGTCTGTTCAGACGTCAGGCTGAGAAAGAGAGTGCCGGCAGCTGTATCCAGCAAAGCCAAGTGTGAAACATTGACGTTAGACCCCATTCTGACATGTCCCCACAGACACTGAGCAGCCACCACGTGTCAGACCTAGAAGCACGTGCTAAACATACAGACGGAGGCACCGCAGACGCTGGGGGTCACTCGGTGTGGGGGCTGTCCGGGCACAGGGCGGACCGGTGAATGGGCCAGAGTTAGTGGTCAGGGAGACAGTCAGGCCTCAGGGTTCGGAGTCCAGACAGGAGAGCAGGGACTTCCTCCCGGGACAGCGGGCTGTGGCTTCCCTTATCAGCCCCCGACCTTGTCCTGACTTGTCTCCTGCTGCCCTCCGCAGCTCCCCAGAGGCACTGGGCCTCCCTGACTTGCTACCTCCTGTTCCCAAGGCCGCTCTCAGTGAATCCTGGCTCAGCAGGCACTTCTGGGAGTGGGCGCCCCCCCAGGCCCTGGGGCTCCCCTATCGGGAAGGCTCGAGCAGGGCCCTAAACCCCCAGGGTGGGAAGCTGGAGGTGTGTCTGACTGTGGGAAACGGTGGTGGCTGGGAAGGAGATTAAGAGAGTCGGAGGGAGAAGGACAAAGATTGAATGGCAGGGAGAGAAACAGAAAAGGCCTCAGAGACGGAAGAAGACAGAGGAGAGACAGGGAGAGTCTGAAGAGAGGGAAACTGAGGCAGAGACAGAGGAGGAGAGGCAGAAACCGGCAGCAGGGGAGCTAGCCAGGACAGACAAGCTGGAGAGGAGTGAGGCGGGACACTGACTCAGACAGGACACACAGCCGAGGCACAGAAATAGACATAGGGACAGAATGACACACAGAGAGAAAGAAATGAGGATATTCAGAGAAACGGGAGATGGCTGAGAGACCGGCAGAGATGGAGTCAAGGAGAAAGCAAGAGCCCGAGGAAGAGGGGCTCCGGGTGGGGGACAGTGAGAAGCGGGACCGGGCGAGAGGAGGGGCGAGCAGGGCGCCCAGCCCGGGGTGGGGGGGCCGGCAGAATTCAAGCTGCAGCACAGTTGACATCTGACCTAAAAGACCAATATTCCTCAGGGCGCCTGGGTGGCAACGTCGGTTCAGCGCCCTGACTCTTGATTTCGGCTCAGGTCCTGACCTCAGGTGGTGATATCGACTCTGGGGTCCAGCTCTGGGCTGAGGTGAAGCCGGCTTGGGCTTCTCTCTCTCCGCTCTCTGTCCCACCCCCCGCCCCAGAGCGAAGACAGCGGAGCGTAAACCAGGAAGCGAGTTCTCACCAGACACCTGATTTTCCGGTGCCCTGATGTCACACTTCCCAGTTCCCAGAACGGAGTGAAATAAATCCGTTGTTTCGAAGCCACCCAATCTAGTGTTCTGGTATCGCAGCCTGAACAGACCAAGACAGAAGCTGACTCCCTGTCCCTTTGGGATCCTAAGAATCTACCAAGGTTGCTGTGCTTTTGAAACTAGGAAAAAAAAAAAATAAATCCATGGGCGAGCCTTCCGGAATTATATTACACGAAGAGGCTTTACAGCAAGATACTTTAAACAATAAAAACAGATAGCCATGAAACAATTAATAAAATGCTCCCTACGAAAGAAAATGAAATACCGATATTCACGCCGGGAGTAATCCTCCACTTATTCTGACGTCCACTCTCAGGAGCGACGAGGTTTGCAGCAACCAGTCAGTCGGTTGTGGGCAGACCAGATGCTGAAGCCCGATTCCTGGGGATTTCCTCCTTCCAAACACGCTCCGTCCTGCCGCCCAGGGAACGCGTCCGGGGACGAGGCGGCCAGGCGGGGCGCGGCGAGAGACCGGGCCCCTCAGCCCCCACCCCCGGCCCGGCCCCGCGGTGCCAGCCCCAGCCAGGTCTGCAGCCGCCGGAAGATGCTCTGCGGGGAGGATTTTCCAAGTCCGACTCCGGCGAAAGGGGGCAGGGACATGCAAATTAACATGCAAATAAGATGCTAATCCCCGAGCCGCCGCCCGCTCACCTGGCGCCCGAGGCGGAGGCCGGCGGGGTCCGAGGGCCTCTCGGGGGCCATGTCCTCGCAGTGGGAGGCGCCCGGGATGAGAAGGGCTGACTCGGAGGGCCCCGAGGCGGGCGTTACGCTGAGCGCGTGCCAGGGGTCTGTGTCCCCTGGAGAGAAAGGAAGAATGGCGTGCCGCACCAGGGGCAGGTGCCCACCCGGGGAGAGGTTCCGAGGGCGGGCTCACCGTTAACGAAGAGCACCCGGGTGGCCCCTGGGGTCTGGCCGCCGTAGTAGGAGTTGGTCAGGGCCACGGCCTGGGCTACGGAAGAGCTGGAGAGCCCGAACACCTGCTCGCAGAGCTCCAGCTGGGAGGGCAGTGCTGGGAGCTGGGAGAACGGGCATCTGGGCTCCTCACAGGTGACATCTGCGGCGGGGGGCATCTGTAAGCGTGGGGCATACAGCCCTCCCCTTTGATGGGCACTACAGAGCCTGCCCCGTGATGACCCAAGCGGCCCCAGACCCTCCCTTCGCTAAGCTCACGATCCTGTCAGAGAAACCCCAGCCCGCAGACAGGGACAGCCCAGACGAATCATGGCTGGCAGGGAAAAAGGCCTGGGGTGGAGGCTTAGGAGGAATCCCAGGGTTGGCCTGAGAGGCTCCCAGGACAGGATCCTGCCAGGGATGAAAGCTTAAGGAATGAGGAAGACAGAAAAGAGGAAGCGGGTAAACAGGGGACAGCACAGGCACAGATCCAGAGAGACCAGGGGGCTCCGCAGCTTAAAGCACAAATTGGACCTGTCTCCCCTGCCTAAAATCCACAGCTCCCCAGTGCCCCTGGGGCTAAATCTAACTCCCTTAGCCTCACACTCACTCCTTCCTTCCTTCGCCATGTATTGAGCACCTACTGTATGCTCACAGACATGGTGAATGGTATTGGGAGCACTACGGTCCCAGGCTCTGCCGTCACAGGGCTCCCAGTGCGCGGGGAGAGATGGGCAATGGGTCTGCAGGATGAGACTGCAGAGCAGGGGAGGGGCCGAGAGGGGAGGGGCCCGGAAGGGAGGCCGGGAGGCGGAGCTTCTCCAGCAATCAGGCAAGGCTTCCTGAGGAGGGGGCATCTTGTATTGAGACTTGAAGAGGAGTAAACTGTGTGACGAGATGAAGATGAGTAATCCAAGCAAAGTGAACAGCATGTGCAAAGTTCCTGAGGTGTCAGGAAGACTGGTGTATTTGTGGGTCGATATGGAGTGTTGTAAGGGTCCTAACAACTAGTACTTCGGGAGTGCTTACTGTATACCAGAGTTATTCTTAGCATGCTACATGTGCTATCTCCTTTAATTCTGGGAACAGCCTTATGAGAGGCACTATTTTATTCCCATCTTACAGATGTGGAAACTAAGGCCCAGAGAGAGGGAGACAGCTTAGGTTATTTGCCCAAGATCACACAGCTATGAAATGGTGGAGCTGGAATGTGAACGCTTTGCTTTAAACCACATCTTCAAAGCCTTCAGGAGACGGGAAAGGATTGGAACTTAACTCTGGACAAGGGGACCCAGATTTAGCAAATAAAATTACAGGGTGTTCAGTTAAATTTGAACTTCAGTTAACAAATACTTTTTGAGCATAAGTGTGTCTCATGCGATATTTCGGACACACCCTAAAAAACAAAAGTTTTCTCAAATTCACATGGAACTGGGCATCCTGTATTGTATTTGGCGACCCTGCCCTAGGGTCACCGAGGAGCCACGGAAGGAAGGACAAGATCACATTTAGAAAAATCTCTCTAGGTGAGGACATTGGATTGCAGGGGTGACATGAAGGCCTGGAGACCAGAGAGGAGGCGGTGTCAGGGATCCAGGCAGGAGGGGATGGGGGCGTCCACCAGGGGAGCAGAGCTGGGAATAGAACGGGGGCTGGGGTGAACCAGAGGGCTGTCCAGGATGAAGAGCGGGCAGGACTCAGTGGCTGACAGGCTACGGGGCAGAGGGAAGGAGGCGTGTCGAGTGTGCGAGGGTTTCTAGGCCAGTGACTAGGGAGAGAGTGGGGCCACTGCTGGGACAGGGACACAGACGAAAAGCAGGGTGGAGGGACAATCACTCATGGGAGGACTGTGTGTGTGGCACACTCCGGCACAGCTGTGTGCCCTCCGGCCCCACCTCTGCAGGTAAAACCAGGCAGCAGTGTGGCCAGCTGTCCTGTGGAAACAAGGCCAGAGGACGGGACGGTTTGGGGACAACGCAGAATGTACGTTTCAGGGGAGAGAGTTGGGCCAGTCACTCACAGAAGCCGAACTCAGTACAAGTCTGGTACAACCACTGGCGGTCGCCTACACCGGACACTTGGGACTCTGTGACCTTCAGCTGTGCCACTGTCTCTGCTCGGGAAAAGCTCAGACACCTCTGGCCCAGGCTGTGCATGACCACCTAGGGGACAAGCCACACACACATAAATTCCTCCTGTCCCAGCGAGTCAGGGCCCAGGGCCTGAAAGCACACACGGGTCCCTGCAAGTCAAGGGTCAGAGGTCAGAAGAGCTACAGAGTTCTCCTGGGAGTCGGGAGTCAGGGCGAGTGGGTGCCTGGGTCCCTGCGGGTTAGAGGTGAAGGCACCAGGCGACTGTGAGACCCTGGGCGGGCGACCGTCTCTTGAAACAGCTGTTTCTGGCCGTGGATCCCGAGGCTGGGATCCGGGTCTCCTGCAGAGCTGTGTCCCCAGGGCTTCATTCTTTCGTTCCTTCCGTAGACGCTACCGGAGCACCTGCTGTGCGCTAGCCTCCGCCGCAGGGCCGAGAGTGGACCGAACGGGAGGCGCCACGTAGGGACCGGTCGAAGTCGCTAACACCTGCCGAGCGCGCGCTTCCCCTGACCGACTTCTCCGCACCTCCTCGGGCCCTGAGGCGTCACCCCCACTTCACGGACGGGGAGACCACGGTCAGAAGGGGTCACGCCCGCCCCGGGTCACGCGGCGGAGCCGGCGCCCCGCCGGCGGACTCCCCCAGACCGCTCACCTGCACGGCCTGCCGGAGCCCGCGGTAGGGCGCGGAGTGGCTGCGGTTGCCGGCGCCTTGCAGGAGGAGCCCGCACAGCCGCCGCACGCTCAGCGGCGCTCCAGCCTGCGCGTCGTACTGCACGGCGCCCCCCACCAGGGCCTGCAGCGCCCCCAGCAGCTCCGCCCGGTCCTCCGCGCGGCCCAGCGGCGCGCAGGCGCCCAGCTCCGCCCGCAGCGCCGCGCGAGCCGCCCCGCCCGCGCGCAGCCGCCGCTCCACGTCCGCGAAGGCTGCGGCCGCCGCCGCCCGGCACTGCGGGGAGCGAGAGGCCGCGTTGGCGAGGCCTTTCCCGGCCCGGGACCCCGAGTCGTTCCCCCACCGCCCCAATTCCTCGGAGGTCCCGTCCGACGCCCCGCCCCTTGACCATGCTCCTCCCAGCCGTCTCCCGGGCCCCGCCCCCGGCGGAGCCTCTCCCTTCTGATAGGGTTGTCCCCCTAGGCCCCGCCCCGCGCTCGGCCTCGCCCTCCTTACGGGGTGGTCCCCGCCGGGCCCCGCCCCTCATCAGCCCCGCCCCATCTCCGGGTTCCCGCGTCCCCAAATCCCGGCGTCTCCGGGTCTCCGGCCTCCTTCAGGCCCCGCCTTGCAGGCTTCACCGTTTTTCCCTGCCCCCCTCCGCCTGCCAAGGCCTCCCGTCCCCCTACTCCCGCGGACTGGCCCCGTGCGCTACCTCCGGGGAGCCGCCGACAGCCGCGCTCGTCAGGCTTCGGGACACCACCTGTGGAGGTAGGGCGGAAGGAGGTTCGGGGGACTCCCGCCACCGAGGACCCCCGCGCCCGCCGCCCGCAGCCCTCACCTCGTTATACTCGGAGAAATCCAGCACGGCCCGCACCGGAGCGGAGGAGGCGACGGAGGCGAAAATGAGGTGGGGGAACTGAGGGAGGACAGCCGTAGTCAGCCTGGGGGGCCGAGGCCCTGGGACCCCACCCCCGTGTCACCCGGCCGCACCGTGGTCGCGGGCAGGTCCCTCCCCTCTACACGTGGACCCTGGAGACGACAGCTTGCGAAAAGCCCTTGGCGGGGTGGACAGGAGGGTGTGCGGGGGCGCCTGGGGGGCCGAGGTACCCCTGCCACCCGAGACCGGGACCCGCCCCCAGCCCGCTGGGAGAGTCCCGGGGACCTTGAGCCGGGCCCAGGCAGCAAGGGAGCCGGCGTAGGAGCCTCCGAAGCAGATCCAGGGGCTGGAGGAGGAGACGTTGAAGAGGCGACCGAGGGCCAGGCGGGCGGAGGCCACGTCAGCCAGCCTGGGGGCCGGAGGGAGGCTTGGTGGGCCCTCCTCGCCGGGAGGATGTCCCCCTGCACCGGCGGGGGTCCAGAGACCCGAATGGAGTGGAGGTGGGGGGGTCTGGCCAGAAGCCAGGGCTCTTGTCACCAGGTGTTTGTGAGCCCTGATCTCAGCAAGTGCCCACCTGGGCCTGAGGAGCCCCACCCCCACCCCCCAGCCCCGAAAGCCTCCACCCTCCTCACTGCAGGCTACAGGGGGGAGAAAGGGTCTCCCAGGCAGTGCCTGCGGAAACCTGACGGATGCAGGGAGCAGCTGGGGGCCTAGGTTGGTCAGCTCCGAGACCTCTGGAGGAAGGGGAGACACCATCAGAAAGGCACAGGTGGCGATGTGTCTAACATCCTCTTTTCTAGGTCTTTCCAAGTGTCTTCCCAGACTTTCTGAAACAAGTTTCAGCTGGTGCCTTCCTACCGCACTTAGAAACCCGTACAGGTTGTGAAAACGTTGGAGACAGAACTGTGGAGGCACAGAGATAGAGGTGGAGATAGAGAGAGACAGAGACAAGAGTGAGACGGAGAAAGGCAGAGACGGACACGGACAGAGAGACAAGGAGAGGTGAGTCCTGAGAAGCACTGGGGTCAGGGAGGGATTGCGCGCAGGAACAAGGTCTAGGGAAGGAGGAGAGGGAGGGAGGGGGAAGCCCACTCCCCGCAGAGAGAGACAGGCTCCAGGCCGCAGTGTGGCAGTGTGCCGGTCAGTCTGCAGAGTAGCCAGGACCCTGCTGTCGCTGGAGCCCAGTGAGTGTGAGCAAGCGGAGGTCGGAGAGGTGGGTGGGGGGCAGAGCCAATAGGACCCGTGGCCCCTGTGAAGATTTTGACTTGACTCTGAGTGAGAGGGCAGACCCCTGACACATGTGAGCTGGGAGGGCGGGGGTCTGGTCTGTGCTCTGGCAATCACTGTGGCTTCATCGGTACAATAGACTGGCGGGCTCAAGAACAGAAACCGGAGACCGGTGGGGAGGCTGTGCCGTCCAGATGCCGCTGGTCTGGACCAGGAGGCTGTAGAGAGGCAGGAGGAGATGAAAATGCGGCTGGAGAGAAAGAGAGGGAGGGACAGGGACCCAGAGATAGAGAATAAGACACTGAAAGAGGGAAGGAAACCCGGACCAGAGACCCAGAGGTCAACCTCGGGCAGTGGAGGAGAGCCACAGAGACGCAGAGATGCCAAGATACAGACGTTCTCAGTGCCTTGACCCCGCACGCTTCCCCACCCTCACTCACGCGTGGCGGCTGGACAGGAAGCGGAGCTGGGCCACGTCCAGGCCCCCAGCAGGTATACTCAGGCCATAAAATCTGTGCTCCAGGCCTATCACGAGGGCCCCCCAGGCTGGGGCCAGGGCTGCAGGGTGCCCTGTGAAGAGTGTACGGTTGGGGGCGATGAGGGAGCGGGTGCAAGCCGAGGGCAAAGTGTAGGCTAACGGAACACCTCCCCCACTCCCCCCGCCCCCAGCAGGATATATGTGATCTCCCACAGGCTCCCGCAGCTTGGTGCCCAAGGACTAAGGAAAGGACAGAAGACAAGTGGTTAAACTGAAAAGTCTCCACCAGTTTGCACAGAAAAGGCAGTCCCATCAACAGCCCGAAGTCCAGGAACTCCCGACTGGCTAACTGTTAACGCTTTGCTAGGAGGAAACACCGCCTTAGCCTGGCCATGGCTGGGCCTCCCGGAAGTCTTTCGCTGGTGAAAGTCTCTTTGGAAACTCCCCTTTTGAGTTTACCTGTCCCCTGTCCGAGGCATGTAACCAGCCCTTCTACCCGACCCCGGTGCAGCTCTGCCTGCCCACGGGCCCGTCCCCATGCTTTCATAAGGTCACCTTTTTGCACCAAAGACATCTTCAAGAATTCTCTCTTGGCCACGGGCTCCCGACCCCACGAACCCCACCTTCACCCCGACCCTTCATCAGGGGGTCCCAGCCCTCCTGCCTCACCGCACGACAGCGTGGAGCGCCCTTCCCGGCACCCCCCCCGCCCCCCACCGCCTGCCCCCTGGCCCTGCCTCTCACCTCTCATCACCGAGCCAGGCCTGAGGCTGCTCTCGCCGCCCAGATGCAGGAACACGGGGCCCTGGCCGGCCCAGTGTTGGTCGTTCACCCAGTACCGCTGAGGGCGGGGCAGAGAAGGAGGTGCGGATAAGAGTTCGGGCCTGTCCTTTACCCCCAGTTCATTGCAGTCTCCCTCCCTATGGGTCTGTCTTTATATATTTGGTAGTGCGTGGAACCGGCTGGTCTGTTTATGCGTTCCTCTCTCTCGTGTTTGTCTCTTCAGCTAGAACGTCAGCTCTGTGAGGGCAGAGGGTTCGTCGGCTTTTTCACTCTCGTGTCCCCAGGGTCCAGGATAGTGACCGGCAATGAGGGACCCTGGCTACGAATGGAGATACTAAGCGTGGAGCAGCGGCCAGTGCGGGCGGTTCGGAAGCAGGCCTAGGCGAGCCGACTTGGCACTCCGTGCTCAGAGGGCGTGTGGAAAGCGGTGAATTTGTTCATTGGCTCGTTAGACCCCTTCCAGTTTCTGCTGCGAGGCAGGTCTGGTTCCGAAGCCGGGCCAGATTTGAGCTACGGATCGAGCCCTCCGTGTTGGTGGCGGACCTGCTGTTCCAGTCTGCAGGACGGGGAGGAGGGGCTCGGGGACAGCCTGGGGGACAAGGGCGGTGGAGGCTGGGGAAGAAAGGGGGCCCCGGGGGATTAAGGGCGCACTGAGGACCAGAGGGGCTGACTGGGGGCCACGGGGGCACTGGCAGCGGGCACGGGAGGAGCCGCGGGGCCTGGGGACGGGAGACTGAGGGGAGAGCTGGGGAAGGAAGCGGCCCCCCTCCTGGCCTCACCTGCAGGAAAGACCGCTGGTCCGATGTGTTGAAGGGGTCCAGGGGCTGCTCCAGCCAGCCTTGTTTTGGGGGGGCCACTGCACCCGGGCCGGAACCCAGGCCCCGGCCGGAGCCCTCCTGAACCCGCTCAATGTGCTCAGCCAGGCGCCTGAGGAGGGGCACTGGGGACACAGAGGGCCAGGGCGTCAGCCAGGCCCCCCCGGAGCCCCTGCCCCCGCCCCGGCCCCTTCCTACCTGGAGCCGAGGACCCCCAGAGGGCCAGCAGGAGCAGAGGGCCCAGCCACCGCGGGGCAGGCCTGCCGGCCATGCTGTCGCTCCTCTGCGCTCTGTCCCGTTCGCCCGCTCGCTGGGGACCTTTATCGGGTTCCGGGGCTGGGCTTGAGCCTGTGGCCTTCCAGCCGCAGCAGCTCAGGTTTCTTTCCAGACGCCTCTCCTGGGACAGGCGTCTGTGGGAACCAGCGCAGCGGCGCAGGGACGCCAGAGTCTGTACGCAGGGGCCTGCTGGTGCGGTGCCTGAACGTCCGGTGTCTCTCTCTGTCCCTGGACTTCCCATGGGCTGTCCTCTGCTCACCCCCCCCCCCCTTAGTGCGTTCAGGCCTTCAGTCTCTGCTTCTGTATGCAGGGGCCTCGCCCTGCCCCCTCCCTCTGCCCCTGGGTGTCCTCAGCCCCTTGGTCGCAGCCACCCCACCTTGCCCTCTCTTCGTTCCTCGGTCCCCTACCCTCTTTCATCTTCTCTGTGAGCGCCTCTCTGTCCAGGTCTCACCCTGTCTGCTTCCCAGGCTTCCCCGCTGTCTCGTCACTTTATCACTGTCCCCCAGCCACTCTGACCCTCAGTCTCACCAAAGTCTCCTTTGGAGAAGAAGAAGGATTTCCTTTAGTTTTAAAGAAACACAAAGAATGTCCACAAACTTTTTACTCTTTTAAGTAGAAAGGGGGTCTGGCCAGGTGGCTGGTTAGCTCAGGTGGGCAGAACGGGACGCTGACAGCAGGGACGCTGGGGGTCTGGTCCCCACACAGACCAGGAAAGGCTTCGGTTCTTGTGCCGGAAACAGCTTCTCTAACATAAAATTGAGACTAACTGTCGACTTTATTTCTTAATCCTCAGCAGGGACATCCGCCTTCTTTGTCCCCCTTCGCAGAGGTGGCGGGGGGGGGGGGGCGTGGAGAAAAAGAAACAGCACTTGAGAAAAAGTGGTTTAAAGCCTGGAGATGGAAATTTTAGTAAAGAGAACAGGGACACAGAGCCAGGGGTGGCGCTGGAGTGACATGTGACCATCCAAGCGCCCCGTGTCCTTGTCCTTTTCCGTGCGGCCCTTCTGTGCCTCGTGTACCCGAAGGCCTCCCCCTCTCTGCACTGCCTTTCGACACTTAGAAGCTGGCGTTTCTTATTGCTAACAAAGTCAACTGGGACCCAGGGAGTCCTTTCCTTTCCTTTTTAAAAAGTTGCCAGTTTGCTTGCACCAGAATTTCTTTCCACGAAAACAGGTTTGGTTTGGTTTGGTTTCCGGGTCTCTAAGGCCAACGACAGTTCTGAGCACAAAACAGGCACTCGGTAAATATTTGCGGAGTGCAGGCAGGAAGCTCTGCCGCCAGAGCGTGTTCGGTGTTCTGCTTGCTGAATCGGATGACTCTGCCGGTACAAGGGGCCGAAGCCTACCCCGGTACGGCCACAAAGTCCACACCATGGTCTGTGATACACAAGAATATCAGAGATGAAAAAGTAATAAAAACTGTAACCCCAGCAGAAAATGAAATGGAGAGGTTTCAGATTTGTTAAAGGGGCATTTTCGAAGGATGATGAAATCACCACCCAGTACTTGAATATGGAGCCAAAACTCATTTGGGGAAGGAGCTACGTGGCTAAGGCGCTGGCCCCTTGACAGAGCCGCGGGATGGGCGACGGTTTTGCAGGAGGGGGCTTAGGGAAGCCAGGACGCTCAGGGGCCGAGTGGGTTGACTTGATCTCGGAAGCGTGACTGTTTGGGAGAGACTGTTTGGTTGGCGCCCAGGCCAGGGGCCCGTTTATTGAAGTGAATCCACCTCTGACTGGCCGACTTCCAGAAGGCAGGGGACGACACTGATTCAGGGCCTTGGGAACGGTCATCACTGATAGATTGAACTGGTGAATGCTGGAATGGGTACACACTAATCAGTCTTTTTTTTTTTTTAAGTTTATTTTTTTTGAGAGAGAGAATGAGAGCGTGTGCATGCGTGAGTAGGGGAGGGGCAGAAAGGGAGGGAGGGAGAAAGAATCCCAAGCAGACTCTGCACTGTCAGCGCGCAGCCTGACAGGGGGCTCGAACTCGCAGACCGTGAAATCATGACCTGAGCGGCAACCAAGAGTCACGTGCTTAACCGCCTGAGCCCCCCAAGGGCGCCAACCAGTCTTTTTCTAAGTTTGTGATTAGTTTATGTTCTCAACATTTTACTTTTGACCTAATAGTAAAATTTCTTCTTCCCTTCCTTTCGTTTTCATGTTTATTTATTTTTGAGAGACATAGAGACAGAGTATGAGCAGGGGAGGGGCCAAGAGAGAGGGAGACACAGAATCTGAAGCAGGTTCCAGGCTCTGAGCCGTCAGCACAGAGCCCGACGCGGGGCTCGAACTCACAGACCACGAGATCATGACCTGAGCCGAAGTCGGCCGCTTAACCGACTGAGCCACCCAGGCGCCCCTTCCCTCCTTTCCTATCTGTTTATTTTAATATCCAAGCAGTGTGTAATAAAAACAATTTTATCTCTGAGCCTCTCAATCCGTCTTGGACACAGCGACGAGATGGCTAGCGGAGATAGAGTTAGGGACACCGTGAGGGACGGTGGAGCTCAGGAATGTTGTCACTGGCAGGGATGGGTCATGACCATGGTACGGGTGACAGGGGAGTTCCAGTAAGAAACTGGACTACGTGGAACACATGACCAGGAAAAAAAAAAAAAAAGGTGATTTTTATCTTGACCTTTTTGCGTCAGATCAGCTAGAAACAATTAACTACTGTGGTGGGTTTCTCGCGTCACTAACCCGAGTCTTCTCCCCTCCCTTGATTCGTGGTGTTTTTCGAGTGCCCTGGTAGTGTCTTCCTGCTCTCTCCTGGCTGAGCCCTGTGACTCACGTTGGCCAAGGCAGGGTTAGCAAACTTGACGAGGAGGATCCTTGAACATGCCCTTTACTCTTGCCGCTTGCTTGTTTGGGTTGCAGGTTTTCTTTTTTTTGTAAAGTAGGCTTTATTTTTTAGAGCACTTTTAGGTTCACAGCAAAATTGAGTGGGACGTTCTCATATACTCCCCACCCCACCACACACACAACCTCCCCCGCTCTCAATATCCCAGATCGGAACGGTACATTCGTTACAACTGATGACCCTACAATGATGCATTGTTATCATCCAAAGTCCATAGTTCGCAATTGGATTCACTCTTGTTGTACATTCTATAGGGTTTGGAAAATATACGATGTGTGTCTAATGTTCTAGTCTCACACACACTGGCTTCACTGCCCTGAGAATCCTCTGTGCTCTGCCCGTTCATCCCTCTATCCCTCCTAATCCTGACAACCTCTGATCTTTTTACGGTCTCTATAGTTTTGCCTTTGCCAAATATCATATAGTTGAGTCATACAGTATGTGGCCTTTCTAGATTGCCTTCTTTGACTTAGTAATACGCATTTAAGTTGCCTCCATATCTTTTCATTGCTCAATAGCTCATTTCTTTTCAGTGCTATATAATACCCCGTTGTGTGGCTATGCCATAGTTTACTTTTCCACTCGCCTACTGAAGAACATCTTCGTTGCTTCCAAAGTTTGGCGATTATAAATAAGGCTTCTATAAACATCTGTGTGTGGGTTTTTGTGTAGACATAAATTTTCAACTGATCTGGGTAAATAGATCTCAAGGAATGTGATTGGTGGATTGTATGGTTGGCAAGAGCATGTTTGATTTTGCAAGAAACTGCCAGACGCTCTTCCAAAGTGGCTGTAATCCCACCAGCAACATATGAGAGTTCCTGTTCCTCCACATCCTCCCCAACATTTGGTGTTGTCAGGTGTTTTGGATTTTGGCCATTCTAATAGGCGTGTGGTGGTATCTCATTATTGTTTTAATTTGCATTTCCATAATGACATGTAATGCTGATCATCTTTTCATATGCTTATTTGCCATCTGTATATCTTTTTTTTTTAAGTTTATTTATTTTTGTTTGAGAGAGAGAGAGAGAGAAAGAGCAAGTAGGGGAGGGGCAGAGAGAGAAGGAGACACAGAATCTGAAGCAGGCTCTAGGCTCGGAGCTGGCAGCACAGAGCCCGATGCGGGGCTCGAACTCATGAGCGTAGAGATCACGACCTGAGCTGAAACCGGATGCTCATCTGGTGCCACCCAGCACCCCATGCATATCATTTTTGCAAGATGTGTGTTCAGATCTCTCCTTGCCCAGTTTTTAATTGGACTGCTCATATTCTTGCAGTTTTAAGAGTTCTTTGTATATTTTGGGTAACACTTCTCTGTCAGTTATGTTTTTTGCAACTATTTTCTCCCAGTCTGTGGCTTCTCTTCTTATTCTCTTGACAGTGTCATTTGCAGAGCAGAGTTTTTAATTTTAATAAAGTCTAGCTTATAGGGCCACCTGGGGGGCTCAGTCGGTTAAGCATCCGACTTTGGCTCAGGTCATGATCTCACAGTTGGTGGGTTTGAGTCCCGGTTCAGGCTCTGTGCTGACAGCTCATGACCTGAGCCAAGGTCGGACACTTAACCAACTGAGCCACCCAGGCGCCCCAAGAGAAGACTTTTTAAGACAGGAGTGAAATAGCATATTTGAATGTTCACGAGAATAACCTCGTAGTCAGGAGAATATGGCTCTAGTCAATGCAGATAAAACTATCTTTACGTCGTTACTAACTCACTGACAGGAGTACAAGAAAATTCCTTTCCCTGAGGAGACTGAAGAATTTTCCAGAGTTCTGTAATAGCAACACGGTACAAGGAGATTTTGATCCATGTTTCTCTTCTCTGTCATTTTCCCTTTTCAGGACAAAGATATATGAAGACTGATTCTGGAACTATGCTAACATTGAAAATAGTTGAAGGAACCATGCGATTCCACTGTTGAGGACCAGACTTGGCAACCTACTAGCTTGCCACGTCTTCGGTCTCGTTGAGTCGGTACCGCTCCACCATCACCCTACGATCCCAGACGTGCTCTGTGGTCTTTGAGGACGGCCACATTTTCTAACATGTAATCCTGACACTCAACCTCCAGGTCAGAGCTCTCGAAGGCAGTCAACCCATGGCCCGGCTAGTGAGGAGACCTATAACCTGATCCTCGATAAAAATCTCTGCCCCCAAATGATTCAAGTATTTAGATAGGTCACATGGATTTTTTAGGGGGCGGCAGAAGTAGAACTGAAGAGAGCAAAAAATAATGAACAGACATAATAGATTCAAAGAGAGAATTACATTGAAAGATTTACTGATTCACATTAACCCCTATTTGCCAGCATAGAGGTCAAGGAACTACTGCCCTCGGATGGCATCAAGGTGATTAATCCAGACCCTCAACAGACCTGGTGAGATTAAGAGGCCCTTCTAGCTAGAGTATATGTGATCTTATCCCTAAAATCCCCTTTGGGTAACTCCCACTCCACCTGGCTTCTAGATGCTAAAAGGAGGGGAAGGAGACGGAAGGAGCTAAGGCGATGTTTCCTCCACCCCCACCCTCTCGTCAAGCACGTGTCCTCTTTTCTTTAAACCAAGAACTTAATCACTCATTCATTCAATCAATATGTATTGAACGCATACTATGTCAGACACTGTATTCCTTACTTGGATAACACTTATGAACAAAATAGAAGTCTCTTTCCTTTCTAGGGGCAGGATTACAGAAATTTTTTAAAAGCAAAGTTACGTATAAAATGTAATACAATGTGATAATAAGTGCTAAGGAGAAAAATGGAGAGAAGGGTACTAGGGGTGAGTTTTTTTTTTTTTTAATGTTTATTTATTTTTGAGACACATAGAGCCACAGCATGAACACGGGAAGGGGCAGAGAGAGAGGGAGACACAGAATCAGAAGCAGACTCCAGGCTCTGAGCTGTCAGCACAGAGCCCGACGTGGGGCTCGAACTCACAGACCGTGAGATCATGACCTGAGCCGAAGTCAGCCACCCAACCGACTGAGCCACTCAGGCGCCCCTAGGGGTGAGTTTTTATTTTCAAATTCTAAATAGATTATTGGTGACATGTGGGCAAAAATCTGAAGGAAGAAAGTGAGTAACCCCTGGGGCTGTGTAGGTAACGTGGTTCCGGCCAGAGGACAAAGTGCCCACAGGGAGCCTGATGTGGAATTTACCTTGTGGATTTAAGGAAGCCGAGGCGGCTATTTCTGCCGGAGCAAAATGAATGCTATTTTAATGTACACGACACTTGTCTACTGTATCCTTATTCAAAGGATACAGGAGTGGTGTTTCAAAGGGCCACCTGCACCCCAATGTTTATAGCAGCACTAACGACAATAGCCAAATTATGGAAAGAGCCCAAATGTCCATCAACAGATGAATGGATAAAGATGTGGAAGATATACACAATGGAGTATGACTCGGCCATCAAAAAGAATGAAATCTTGCCATTTACAATGATGTGGATGGACCTAGAGTGTGTTATGCTAAGTGAAATAAGTCAGGGAAAGACAAATATAGGATTTCACTCATATGTAGAGTTTGAGAAACACAACAGATGAACACAGGGGAAGGGAAGGACATGTAAGAAAAACACAGAGGGAAATAAACCATAGGAGACTCTTAATACAGAGAGCAACCTGACAGTTGCTGGAGCGGAGGTGGGTGGGGGGATGGGCTAAGTGGGCAGGGGGCATTCGGGAGGGCACTTGTTGGGATGAGCACTGGGTATCATGTAAGTGAGGAATCACTAAGTTCTCCTGAAACTAATAAAAAAATAACAGCATGTCTAAAACAGAACTCCCAATTTTTTCCCTGTTAACGCTGCTCCGCCCCGTCGGCCCGGTTTCTGTTATTGCCGAGGCCACCCTTCCAGTTCTGCGAAAGGCCTCCAGAGTCCCCACTGCTTCTGCTTTCTCTCACTCTTCACATCCATTTGCTCAGGGATTTCTCTCTCTCTGTGTCTTTAAAGTGTGGACGTAACTACTTGCCGGCACCTGCACTGCCACCGTGCTGTCCAGCCACAGTGAGCCCTGCCCCGCAGCCTGATGAAAGGGACTCCCAATCTCCTCGATCCGTCCTCTTCTGCATGCAAAATACTCTCGGCAGGTCTGGCGGAGGCCTCCCTTTAAAAACTTAACCGTCTGGAGTCACTTCGATGCTTAAAATCCAACTGTCTTCCTCTTCTGTCGGAATGAAGGCCGAAGTCCTTCAACAACGGGCTGACAGGCTGCCCTTGACCTGTCCCCTCCTCGCTGCCCCTCTCTGCCCCCGGAACTCCTCCTCGCGGCGCTCCCTGCGGTCGCCGGTGGCTTCCTGATCCCCCTCGCGGAGACCAGCCACGCTCCCCTCCGGGCCCGTTCCGTCGGGCTCATGCCGCCAGCGGACGCCGGCCCCGCCCGCGGACAGCCCCGCAGCCCAGCGGGATCTTCTCCGGCCCCAGTGGTGAGATGCCGCAGGGTCCCTGGTTGGCTCAGCTCCGGGCTGGTTATATAGTATAATTCTCGTAATTTAAGGTTTGGGGCTGCAAAGAGAGCACAGAGGCTTGAGACTCGGTAGAAATGTAAGCAAAGTTAGGTAGACGATTTCAGGAACAAAACTTAGAATTTATGGAGAGAAAAGGAAGAACCAAGCGTCCTGTTTCCGCCCGGTTTCGAACCGGGGACCTTTCGCGTGTTAGGCGAACGTGATAACCACTACACTACGGAAACTCGCTGGGGTGCAGTCTTTTACTTTTTCGAATTAGTTACATTTAACTTTAAATTTCGCCTCCCCTTGAGGCCGGATCCCTGGTGGCGCCGCTCTTTCCCGCTCCCCGCTTTCCGATTCTTAGCCTCCACGACACCCGAACTGGATGACTGAGGCCGGGCCAGTGTTACGGCCGAGACCCCAGCTTCTCTGCGGACACGCGGCGGGGACACGGCTCCCGGGAATTCCTCAGCTGCCGCAGGCTCCCGTCTCTGACCTTGGAGGACGCTCCGCCCTTCATCTCTCCAGGACCGAAAATTGTCCCGCAGGAGCCGAACCGACCGACGAGCCCAGGACACTCCCCTCGGCCGAAGGTGGGGTCACCTCGGCCGGCACCCCCGCACTTCGTGCCTGCGGAGAGCGGGGCGCCACCGCAAAGCCCTCTTTCCGGGACAGGCCGGCCTCACTGTCTCCTCAGACGAAACATCCTGAGTGTTTTTCCTTGGCGCTGGCGGCCTGTCGGATTCCTGGGGGTGAGATCCGTTGGACACCCACTTTTAACACTCCTCAACCAGACGCTTTATTGAGGTTTGGAAACAAAACACAGGAGCCGTGTTCGCGCAAAGATGTACAACAAGAAATAAATCGCCTGGATGGGCTTGGGAAAGTTTAAACACAAGGGAGAAAGAATTTATTCATGGACTACCCCGCTGTGAGCTAGTGTATGTATCTACTTCTCGCATTATGTATTTGTTAGTTTCATGCAGATATGGGCGGCTTCCTCCCGCATAATGATCTCAACGTAGCTTTGTAAACAACACCCAGCGGCTCGAATTTTCCCGAGCCTGAGGAAGGGAAGTTGATAAAAAAATTCTTCTAAATGTGGTTGTGGTTTTCATCACAGAAAGGCTTATTTAATCAGCTGAGAACCGAAATATAAGTTCCCCCCGGGGGGAAAGGATATTTTATCTCTTGTATCCTCTACTTTATTCCGAGCTCTCCGACAATGCCTGGCTTGTTACAGGGGTTTAATTAATATTCCTTGATGAATGAATGGATGATGGCTGAATTAATGAATGACGTCAGCAGGACCAGGTAAAAATCAAGAATTGAATTTTGGCCATCTAAACGTCACTTTTCCCCAGTGTCTTCCAGCCGGTGGGCCTTTCAAACTCATGCCAAGTGAAATGCTTTTAAGGTTCCTCAGCACTTAGAATGCCCTCCTTCCCTAGCTGGTGCTCAGATGACCGTGAACTGTAACCAATTTGCCGGCTTCCTGCTGTTTCTGGCATTTGCGCCTCTCCTGCTGTTTCTGGCATTTGCGCCTCTCCTGCTCAGCAGTGAACCGTGGGCTGGTGTGGTGCCTGTTACCTGTTGCTGCCTGCAGAAGCCCCAGTTTGGTGCTGATTCCTTGTCCTGGTTTTTTATTTCATAACGGAGAGACCAAGCTATTGTTATATGATCTTTCTCATCCGGGCGACATGTGCTCCAGGGGGCTGCCGGGTTCTGGGTCGGGCGGCCGTTACACTCCCTCATTTCTTTCTGGCTCCGGCAGGGAGCCGCCGAAAAGCTCTTCAACAAAGCCTGCGTACCTGCGTTTGGCAAATACTCTCAGAATACAGAATTCGGGGACTGACTTGGGGCACTGTTGCAGAAGCCGCGGGGATACAGAATGCTGCCAGCTTTGGCTCACAAAGAGGAGGCCAGGACACCTGAGCACCATGGAGAGAAATCAATGCTCAGGAATAAAAGAGTCTTACTTGTGGTTTCCTACGAATGGAGCCCACGTGGGTCTGGACTCTTGGCTCCATATTGTGAGACACTGGAGCAGTAGCGGAGGGAGGAGAGGGGTAGCCCAGGGAGCGTTCGTCAGAATTTAGGAAGAGCGATCAGAAGCAGCCAGCGGCCTGCAGAGGAAGTTCTGATTACATCCCAAATGACGTCTGCTTCTCGAGCTGAACCTCATTGGATTGAAATGGTCGGCGGTGAAGCGAGAGGCAGAGAAATCCGCATAAAACATTTATTCTCTAGCCTCCTACGTATTTTGCTCCTCATGTAAATGTGGTTCCCTGCCGCCAGCCACGATTTTAGGAGCCCTCTGGGTTCCCTAGTGACGAGAAGTCAGAGTGAGCCAGAGATGGCCCTAATTATAATTACGGGAAACGAAACGCAGCGTTCGCTCGCTCTCTATCCCAAACGACGCCCTAGAGGCCACTAGGGATGTTTTAAGGCATAAATGCACAAGGACAAAAAGAGGAGAAATGGAGATCAAGAGCAAGATCGTGAAGACCAGGGAGCAGAATGATCGCTGTAATAAAGGAGAGAAGAGTTTGGTGTTAAGTATCTTTTTAAAAAACTTTCTTCAATGATGGCATCAAGGTCAAGGCTGATTCTGAAGGACCAAAAATAATTCTGCAATAAACATCCATGTATGACTCAGTCTGTGCCTTTGTGAGATTTTGGGGGGTCTGGTGGCGTGGGGAGTGGGGATCATATATACCCAGAGCAGAGTCATTGGGTCCGATTAATCTTGAGTTAAAATCATTAGGCTGTTCTCCAGGACGGTGACATCGGCGTAAGCTTCCATCAGCACGGTGCGACGATTGTTATATCCTCATTCCTGCGATAAGGGACACACGCGGCTTTCTAATTCTTCACATTTAATGTGCGTAGAGTAATATCTCATTTTATTTTGCGTTTTCATACATTACTAGCAATAGTAACTGTTTAATGTCTTTATTAACCTTTTCAGATTCTTCTTTATCTGGGCTTTGATGAGCATTCTGTCCCTATTTTTTACCCATCAAAATTTGAATTTTCAGTCTGATTTTGCTGATTTTCATGGCTTCTTACTACATAATATAGATTAAGCTGTCATTTTTATTAAAAAAATTTTTTTAATTAATTAATTTATTTATTTTGAGAGAGAGAGAGCACACGTAGGGGAGGGGCAGACAGAAGGAGAGACAGAATCCCAAGCAGCCTCCGTGCTGATGGCTTGAACGCAGGGCCTGAACTCACCAACAATGAGGTCACGACCTGAGCCATGATCAAGAGGTGGACACTTGACCAACTGTGCCACCCCGGTGTCCCAGGCTGTCATTTGTAAATCTCTTGAATATCGTCTCCTTTAGTCATACCTTTCCACTTGCTGTCCCTCTGTGGCCGTCACTTGAGGATACTTTTGATTTGGATGAAGTAAACTTTACCAGCTGTCTGTGCTTTTACGGTTTTTGTTCCTTAAGTCCTCCCTGACCTCTGGGTCATAAAGATACTTTTCTACATACATTTCTATTAATCTTTACCTCTCACATTTAGGTATTTACACTCTCTAGTTAAGTATATTTTATAAACTCTACGGATAATTCTCCTCTGTGTTAAGAATCACAATAATAGAGGCGACAAAAGCAACAATAAACAAGTGGGATTACATCAGATCAAAATCTTCCGCACAGCAAAGGAAACCATCCATTCATCAATAAAAAAGCAATCTATGGAAGGGGAGAAAATATTTGCAAAGCATGTATCTGATATGGTTAATATAAAAAATTTATATGGTTTATATGGTTTATATAAAGAATTGTAAAGAACTCATACAACAAACAGCAAACAAAACAAAACAAAAAACACCAAACGATCTCATTTTAAAATGGGCAGACGATCCGAAGCGACGTTTTTCCAGAGAAGACACCCAGACGGCCGGTAGACCGTGCTCACCGTCACTCATCATCAGGGAAATACAGGGGAAAACCACAATGAGATACCGCCTCGCACCTGTTAGGAGGGTTCTTATCAAAAAGAGAAGAAATAACGGTGTTGGTGAGGATGTGGAGAAAAGAGAAGTCTCGTCCCGCACGGCCGGTGGCAATGTCAACGGGTGCAGCCGCTGTGGAAACAGCACGAGGGGCCTCGGGGCTGCCGCACGGTCCAGCAGCTCCACTGCTGGGCAGTCAGCAGAAGAAAACAAAAACACTGACTTCACCAGATCCGTGCGTCCCGCGTCCACTGCAGCGTGTTTACAACAGGCAAGCGTGGAAACCGCCTCGGTGCTCGTCGGTGTGTGAACGGATGGAGACAGTGCGGCGAATACACACGAGGAAGATAACTCAGCTGTCGGCAAGAATGAAACCTCGCCATTTTAGACCTCACGGACGGACCTGGGGGGCGTTATGCTGAGTGAGAGAAGTCAGAGGAAGACAAACACTGTATGACCTCACTTCTTTTTTTTTACTTAAAAAATTTTTTTTAATGTTTATTTATTTTTGAGACAGAGAGAGACAGAGCGTGAGCAGGGGAGGGGCAGAGAGAGAGGAAGACACAGAATCCGAAACAGGCTCCCGGCTCTGAGCCGTCAGCACCCCAGGGGCCCCTGTAGGACCTCACTTATATGTGAAATCTTAAAACGAACAAACAAGCAAAAAAACAGAAACGAAAACTTGAGTCCATAGATACAGAGAACAGATTGGCAGTTGCCAGGGGGTGGAGGGTGGTGGTGGGGGGTGGGCAAAATGGGTGAAGGGGGCAAAAAGGACAAATTTCCAGTTATAAAAGGAATAGGTCATGGGGACATAAGGGGCGCCGTGGTGGCCACAGTGAATGACACTGTATTGCATATTTGTCCGTTGCTAAGAAAGGAGATCTTAAAAGTTCTCACCACAAGAGAAAGAACTGTAGCTATGCATGGCGACGGATGTTAACTAGACTCATTGTGGTGCTCGTTCTGCAGCGTACAGTACCGAATCATCACATTTCACACCTGAAAATAAGGCTCTATGTCAATTACACATCAATTAAACAATTGACAACAAAAAGGATCACAATAATAGAAAAATATAAAAGCCCTTGCCTGTGTCAATGTGTGGGAACCCCTTTCTCTGACGTGCCCTTCGCTGCACCCACTACTCACTCTTCCCAGTTCGGCTCGGACCCAAGCACCGACTTGGCATTGACCCCACCCGGATCTCCCTCAACAGCCGAAGGCAAGCATCTTCCAGGCCATGTCTTTGCTCGCTAGCACAGAGTATCTAAAAGGCCAAAGACAGCTCTGAGCTGGATGGACCGATGAGACGAGTGACACGTTCCTTCCTCCTGGCTTTACCAGCCAATAGAGGACAGGTTTTTGAACTTGGTTAGCTCCGTGCATTGCCGGCAAAAGCTGGGCTCCTTCCGCGTCAGTGGTTTCAAGCCTGAGGAGAGCGGGCCTGCCACCTTTCAGGCTTGTGTGGGACAGCTGACGATCTTCCCATATCACGATTCTTTCTCCAGGTGACCAAAATAGCGGCGGAGTATTTGTTTACTTTGGTGGCTCTCAATAGGTGTTTTATGATATTTATAGGTTAATTCTATTCCAAGCCCTACATCAGGATTAATTTCATCTCTGATTCCGGAAGCTTTCACAAACTTTCAATACAACCCCCCAATCCCATCTGGGACCTGCTTTAATGAGTTCGTAATCAGTCCACTACCTGAAGTGTCTGACAGGGTCTTACTGACTTAGTATTACGTGTACCTGGCTTGGTGCCTAGCACATAGTAGGTACTCAGGAAAGAGATTTCATTAGTGGATAGCTAGAACTCCTGGTTAAAATACTTCCTTTATTAAAACCAACGTCACATATTAAACTCCAAACTCCATATATATGCGGTAGGGTTTTCTAAACTTACTCCGAGGGCAGGTTGTCTCAATATTAACTCTTCTCTGGTTCCAAGCCTGAAGCCCTCATTTGAACAGTTGGATTCAATGGGTTTGGAATGGGGGCTTGGAGTCGGCAGGCAAGACAGTGTTCTCTGATGAGCAATGAAAAGTTCAGATACTACCTTTGTGCAGTTAGAGACATCATTCAGGTGGCTGCGTTCCCCCCACCTCTCACTCCACTTCCTTTTCTCTTTTGTTTTCTTTCCAAATCCAGTAAGAGGAAGGTCTTCTCTCGAGCATACATTGTGACAACGTGAATTGAATCTGATAAAATGAGCATTCCTGTAGCACCGTGTGTTTTTTATGTCATAATATTTCTCATTTGAATGCAGGTCCACGAGACCAGGGATACTTCAGTCTTTTCCTGACACCCACTGTAAGGTCTGGTACAAATTAGTGATTACGTAATAGTTGTTGAAAATAAACATTTTCATTAGGTTTTTTTTTTTTCTTTCTTTTCCAAAAGCATTATAAGAATTTGCTTCCTCTCCACACCTTAGAGCCTGGTCACAGATTTCCCAGGTAGATTCATAACTTTCCAGGAACTGATTCTAACTCATTCTAATTTAGTAATTTTGATATCAGAGCTCACATGTGCCACCGGGATGGCCGAGTGGTTAAGGCGTTGGACTTAAGATCCAATGGGCATGTGCCCGCGTGGGTTCGAACCCCACTCCCGGTATGTACGCTTTATGTGAGATTAAAATTCCCTCCGAGGGAATCGGCCCACTATTGCAGCTGGGTCTGCGTTTCTATTACCCACCTCAGTGGACTCAGATACTCCACATATAGCGTCACCACTGACATATTGGCATTAAAATCCACAGTCCTAGCATGCTGTTTTCTATGTGTTCCTTTCCTTTATCTTTCTTCCTGTCTTTGAAATTTTTGACCATTTTGCATGATTTAATTTTATCTTCATTATCGCCTTGTTGTTTACCTGTCTTTTAAAACAACTTGACGGGTCTCCCTAGGGTGTTCTGCACCAGCTGCGGTGAACGCAGGTCTACTTTTCAAATGGCGCTTTATGCTGCCTCTTGATGGCCCAGAAGGGTGCTCCCCACTCTGTCCTGTGTTCTCCTCCCACACGCTTGCTTTCCCGTGTACTCTGCCGCCCGTCGGCGCCACTGCTCTGCGCAGTCGATCATACTAGGGTGATTAAAATCGGGAAAAAACATTCCATATGTGCACCCTCACGTGGTAGCTATTTCTGTGGATATTCATTCTCGTGTCTCTGGGCTCCTGTTCCTTCTTCCTGGATTCCTCCTTCTCACAGCGCCTCCTGCCGTGCAGGTGTGCCAGTAATACACCCTTTGGATTCGTGCGTCCGGGCAGATCTTTGTGTCTTCTTCATTGCTGGAAAATATTTTTTGTGTGATAGAGAAGCTTTTTTGTTCCTTTGGGTTTCTGTTTGTTTTGTCTCTCATCACTTTTAAGCGTCATTCCCTTGTCTTCTGGCGTTAATTTCTGGTGAGAAGTCAGCTATAATATTTATCTTTTTCAGCTATATATAATATATATATAATATGTATTTTGTTTTTTTACTGCCTTCAGCACTCTTCCTTTTATTTGTATTCAGCCGTATGACTATGAAGTAAATCGAGCCCCCCCCCAATATAAAATGTTTAGGGTTCTCTGATCTTGGAGCTGTGGTTTGATGAATTTCATTATTTGGGGGAAGTACTCAGTATTTATCTCTTCAAATATTTTCTCAATTCTTTTCTCTCTTTGCTTTCTGGGATTTTAACTATAAATATATTAGACCATTTGGCATTAATCAATAACTCTTCAATGATCTTTTTTTCCCAATCTTTTTTCCTTGGTGTTTCAGGTTGGGTAGACTCTACTGACTGTCTTCAACTGCCGTCAGATCTAGGGAGTCTACTGGTGAGACATTAAAGGCATCCTTTATCTCTGTTACCGTGTGTATGTTTGTTTGTTTGTTTTAAAGTTAGCACATCCATTTGACTTTTAGTTTCCAACGATCTACTGAAATTTCTCATCTGCTAACGTATGCGGTCCATTTTTCCACCAGAGCCTTTAACACGGTAATCACGGATATCCGAAATTCCCTTTCTGACAGTTTCATTACGTGAGACATATCTGAATTTCATCTTGTTGCTTCTTCTCTCGACAGTACATGGTTTCTTCTTGCTTTTATGAGTGTCTCATATTTTTCATTAGATGCTGGACATAGCATTAGGGCTGTAGCCAGTGAGGGGAATAGTACTTAAGCTGGAGATGGCTATGTCCCTTCTACTAGGCTATTCATGTGTGAGGCTGAATCCATTTAAGCAGGAGTTGAGGTATGTTTGCGTTTGATGGTTGCTATATTTTCCTTCAGGGCACGACTGGCTTCAAATTCTTTTGGCACTTCTTTGGGTTTGGGGTGAGGTTTAATTTCTTGGAGTAAGACTTTTTCGATGTTTTTGCTCTACCCTCAGCTTTATGGCTTCTCTGTAGAGTTTCAGGGGGGGCTTCTGTCCTTGGGTTCTTGCCCTCCCCCAGCGCACACTTCTGTTTCTTGATAACTAGCGCCCGCTGGTCTAGTGGGTTGCGTGGGAGGCTTTCTCTGGCGGTTCGGGCCCAGTCTTGTGCTCCGTGGTCCTGGGTCTCACAGGTGTGACTTTCTCAGTCAGCCTGCCCCGCACCCCCCATCGCGGTTGACATTCTCTAACATTCTGGGCCCAGTATGGTTTTCTGACACTCCCCGAGCTTAGAGATTTTTATTCTTTTACAGTTTCTTTAGTTTCTAATAGTATTTGCCGTTTCTCCATTAGTGTTTACGACTTCTGTATTTGGGGTTGCCAAATAAAGGCCTGGACTACCGAAGGAGGTTTTCTCTGCACCCTCGCCCTGCCCCTGAGGGTGCTCAGTGAGTGTGTGCAACCTCGCCTCCAGTACACGGATCCCGGGGGTCCCGTCTCCGGGCTGGCCACACCTGGGCTTCAGCGACTCACTGTAAAGTGATGGATTCTAGCTGGACTTTTCTGACCCTCTCGCTTGGAGGCCCCATCTTCGTCCCACTGCTTTCGGGTGAGACAGTGTTCACGCCCCATCATTCTACTTGGGAGCACCTGTTTTTCCTTAGTTTTCACACTGTTGGGTCACTCTGAGGCCTCAGCTCTTTCATGGGTTCACAGATTTTTTAGACGATCCAGATTTTTGGTTGTTAGATTAGGAGCAACCCTCTTTCCAGCTTTATTCATGCCAGGTAAAAGCCGGACTCCTCTAGGATTTTAATCTGCACATCGACGACGCCGTACTGTTCATTGCCTGCGATATTATCTTACTGTTCTTTTGTATATTCCGCGCGATAAGGAGTCACAGTAAGCCAGAGATCTACTTAAAATCATGGCATGGTAAAAAGGAGCATTTGATGTCTCTCTATCCAAAAATTCACTAAAAAAAGGAAAAACAGGGGGGTGTTTTTAAGGCATAAACACACAGGGACGATAATAGGAGAGTAAGTGATGGCGCCGAAAGTTTGAAAACCAAGCGGCAGAAGGCCCTGCATGATACACGAGGAAAGGTGTGTTTTAAGCCAGAATTGGGAAAAGCTTAATAAAAATATAACTTCTCTTGTGAAAACTGACCTCCTAAGCTTAAAAAAAAATTGGCGGCTGCAGGGATTTATATGTGGACAGCGAAAGTAAGACTGAGAATAGAATTTAGTTGAATGTCACTTGCAAGGAATTTCGAACTGCAGAACCTCTCCCTCAATTTCAAGATATGGGGAGGTATTACCCGCCCCCCAAACTATAGCAGGACATCGGGGGGATGCTTGCATTAAGTGGGTAAGACAGAGGCTCACCTGCCCGGAAGACACTAACAAATCGGATAGGTGTATTCCATCGTACAAACCAATGGAATTCGACCTTATCTTGACTCCAGGTCATGGTCAGGCCTATCCTATCCCGCAGCACACTGGAAAATCTGCCCAGCCCACTCACGGATGCTGACAGGAGAGACTTTCCCAACCAAACGGCCCAGCCATATCAGCTGAAAATTAGTTTCCCCTTTAGGAGCCCCACCCAAATGCGCTGAGCTTCTGGTCGGGCAGGAATTGGAGGGACTGGGCCTTGATACTGGCTACTGAGGGTGAAGGTCTCAACTTACACCTGGCCTTCTCCAACACCACGTTCCCTGCTGATCCAAGGTGGGGGTCTGAGCTGTCCACGGGTTCTTCCAGATGGCGAACGGGAGGGTGGGGGTATTCGGACAGTGTTTTCTGTGGTGTGTTGCTGCAGTAGAGTTTTACTGTCTAAAAATTGTCTGTCTTTCTTGGCTGCTCTTTCCTTGGCTAGAGAGTGATGGCTTTTCTGTAATTTCCTGGGTGGTAGGAGCATCTTTGGTTCTACTGAGGAGACTCTGGGTGGGCTCCGGATGGCTCCCGGATGAGGGTCACCAGAAAGACCAAGCCATGATTAGAAGCTTGGAATGCTCAGCCCTACCCCCAATTCTCTTAATAAGGGAAAAGGGCGGAAGATGGAGTGAACCATCAATCACACCCACATGGCGAAGCCTCCATAAAAATCCCCGAAGGGTAAGACTCAGAGACCTCTAGGTTGGTGAACTCACCTCACCTGGAGGCACAAACTCAGTGCCCTGGCAGGGCGCCCCAGCTCCCCGGGGACAGGCACTCCTGTGCCTGAGACCCTCTCAGACCACACCCTACGTGTCTCTGCACGTGCCCGCCCAACCGCATCCCTTATCAGACCCTTTAATAAACTGCTAGCTGCGTGTGAGTGCTGCCCTGAGCCCTGTGAACTGCGCGACAAATAACGGAATCTTAGGGGGAGGAGCTCATGGGAACCTCCAACTGGTTGCCAAGGGGACAGAGTTGTGGGCAGCCTGGGGCCTACAACTTGCCCCTGACATCTCAAGTGAGTGCGGTCTTGTGAGACTGAACCTTAACCTGTGGGATCTGACGCTATCTTCAGATAGAGAGTGTCGGAATTGGGTTAAATCCAAGAAACCAGCTGGTGTCGAATTGCTTGGTGGGAGGAAAAACCTCACACATATGGTGACCACAAGTGTAAAGTGTTCTGTGTAGGTCATAAGGGAGACACGCAGGAGGAAAAAAACAGGTTGTTTTTTTTTTCCCTAACACACTTTTCAGTCCTAAATTCATCCTTTTATATTTTCCTTTTTTTAATTTAAAGTTGATTTAGTTAACATACAGGGTAATATTGGTTTTAGGAATAGAATTCAACGACTCATCGCTTACATACAACAGCCAGTGCTCATCAGGTGCCCTCCTGATACCCGTCCCCATCTCGCCCATCCCCCCCACATCCCCCCATCAACCCTCAGTTTGTTCTCTGTCTTTAAGAGTCTCTTGTGGTTTGTTTCCCTCTCTTCTCTCCGCCCCCCCCCTTTCCCATAGCATCTGTTTTGTTTCTTCAATTCCACACATGAGTGAAATCATATGGTATTTGTCTTTCTCTAATTGACTTATTTTGCTCAGCGTAATACACACTAGCTCCACCCATGTCATTGTAAATGGCAAGGGTTCCTTCTCTGCGATGGCCGAGCAATATTCCATATCGTACACAGACCACTTCCCTGTCCGCTCATCAGCCGATGGACATTTGCGCTCTTCCCGTACTTTGGCTATGGTCGATGGCGCCGCTGTAAACATTGCAGCGCACGTACCCCTTCGAATGTGCAGTTTGGTATTCTTTGGGTAAATACCTATTAGTGCAATTGCTGAATTGTAGGGCGATTTATTTTTAGTCTCTCGAGGAATTTCTATAGTGTTCTCCAGAGCGGCTGCACCAGTTTGGATTCCCACCAGCAGTGCCAGAGGGCTCCCCTTTCTCCGCATGCTCGCCAGCGCCTGTCGTTCCTGTGTTGCTAATGTCAGCCACTCTGACTGGTGTGAGGTGGTACCTCAGTGCGGTTTTGATTTGGATTTCCCTGATGAGTGATGTTGAGCATCTTTTCATGTGTGTGTTGGCCATCTGGATGTCTTCTTTGGAAAAGTGTTTATTCATGTCTTCTGCCCATTTCCTCACTGGATTATTTGGTTTTGGGGTGTTGAGTTTGATAGGTTCTTTATAGATTTGGGGTACTGACCCTTTATCTGATATGTTGTTTGCAAACATCTTCTCCCATCCCCTAGGCTGCCTTTTAGTTTTGCTGATTGTTTCTTTCACTGGGCAGAAACTTTTTATCTCGATGAAGTACCAATAGTTCATGTTTGGCAAATTTATCTTTTTAGACAGCTTTTTGAAAAGGGATCTGGGCCTTAAAATGTTTTTTCTTGTAGGGGCACTGAAATTGTGACAGTAGAGGGCGCCGGAGACACACCGCAGGAGCGAGAGCTCGGCTTCGGGGTTCCAGAAGCTCCTGCGGCCCTTGCCCGTGCCCAGCTCTATTGGACCGACTTCCAAAAAGGTGGAGAAAGGAAATTGGCTATCACGGATCCATTTACAAGTAAGTACTGGACGTGACATACGGCGACTACTCCAGGGCACAGAGAGAATGAAGAGAAGTTGTGGGGATCAGACAAAGTCAAGAAGAGTTTCCAGTAATTTGCTGGAGCTCTTATTACAAGCTCTCAGGTGGTAACGTCATAGATGGAAGGCGAAATATCCAATACTGCAAAGCCAACCGCTGACGATCTCGCTGCATCGGGGAGAGGCGCTGTCATCAGATGAGAACTCTGAGTTTTTGCTGCGCAGGTAATAGTTTATGGCGCTTGGGTCACAGCCATGAGGAGCGATGGCTCACGCCACTTTTTACACATTCCGTCCGGTCTTCCCGGCTCCTCTCTGAAAACCTCCGTTGCCGCCTCCTTCAGAGCTGCGTCTATACGGTAAACATCATATGACGATTGAGTGACTCGGGTCTCATCCGGTGTAAAGCCTCCAACCTGTCCTCAACAGAACCAGGACTAACGTTTTCAAAAGGACGGAGCCTGCAGACAGAGCCCCGCCAGACCGCAGTCCTCAATCCTCTGTGTGCTCAGCAGGCTGTTTAACCAGCCCTCTTGCAAAGACAAACAGAAGCAGGTAAAAAAAAATATATAGTAGGAAAAGTTTTCGCTTTCACACACTAGGAATTGCTTTTGGAGAAGAACACATGCATTTTTTTGAAGTAAAAGCCCGTTTCTGTGGACCGCGACACCCCCCACAGCCCTGGCGAACCGGTCACACTTCACTGATACTACCACGTCAGTGACCACAAGATGTGAGAGTTGACAAATACCGGACGATAAGTAATTTCAATTTTCCAAGTAGCCATACTTAAAAAGTATAAACAAACAAGTGTGATTGACTGTAATGTTTTTATCCCAAACATTATTCCATTAATGAGAAATTGCACGCTCTTTCTTGTTTGGATTAAGTTTCAGAAGCATGTGCTAATGGCTATTGTTTTGGACGGTGCAGCTCTAGAACATTCTGAGGGAAAACAAAAAACTTTTCTCTTCACCAAACAATCTCTGTTGATGCTTTTATGGCCCAGGGGAGTTCTCAAGAAGAGAAAACGCCTGTTTTCTCCTTTTCGCCCAATAGTGTGATTATCCTGTCCGAGGTCTTTCTGTTCGTTGGAGGGGGAGGTGGAAGTGGACTTCTTTCTAAAAGAAGCCGCCGCCGCCAAAATGAAGGGCAGTATTCGGTGACACGTACCCGCTTACAACAAACTCTTGAGGAAAAGGAAAGTCTTGAGGGCAGAAACGATCGGCTACCTTAGAACTGATCGTGGTGAAAGCACAGCGGACGGAGGACGGAGGCCGCGGTGGGGGCTCCGCCTCCGCGGAGCAGCTCTGTTCTTCCTTCCCGCCTCTGGGGGACGGTCCCCGGGGCGGCGGCACGGAGCCGGTAAGACAGGCGCGTGCGCACCCCCGCCGACCGCCCCGGGGTGCGCCCCAGGGACCCGTGTGGAATCCGGGGGGCGAGCCCCGAAAGCGGGGTTTTTCCTCCTTCCGTGGCTTTCCTGCGCGCGGAACTCCGAGAAGCACCGACCGCAGAAGTTTCCAAGCCCTCGGGCCCTCCTTCCCGCCCGCCCGCCTCGTGACGCGCCTCCAGCGGACAGCCCGGGTCTCCCCCTCCGCGCCGGCGCCCCGTGTGCCGCGCCACCGCGCCGCCGCGCCATCGATCCGTGCGCCTCCGCCAGCCAAGGGGTCGGGGGCTCGTCTGCGCCTTCCGCGCCGCGGCTGCGGCCGCGCACCTGCCCCGGCTGTGGGGTCGCGAGCGGGAGCACCCGTTCGGGGAGGAGCACCCGTTCGGGGAGGAGCATCCGTTCCGGGAGGAGCACCCGTTCCGGGAGGAGCACTTATTCGGGGAGGAGCACCCGTTCGGGGAGGAGCACCCGTTCGGGGAGGAGCACCCGTTCGGGGAGGAGCACCCGTTCGGGGAGGAGCACCCGTTCGGGGAGGAGCACCGGTTCGGGGAGGAGCACCGGTTCGGGGAGGAGCACCCGTTCGGGGAGGAGCACCCGTTCGGGGAGGAGCACCCGTTCCGGGAAGAGCACCTGTTCCGGGAGGAGCACCTGTTCCGGGAGGAGCACCTGTTCGGGGAGGAGCACCCGTTCGGGGAGGAGCACCCGTTCGGGGAGGAGCACCTGTTCCGGGAGGAGCATCTGTTCGGGGAGACCGCGCCCAGGGCCGCCGCGCCCTCGTCTCTAGGACCCCCTCCCCTCTCTCTCGTCCGTCCCTCTCCTGTGTGGGACCCTTCACGACTGCAAACAGTTCGCTTCCGTGCGTGTTCGGGGCGGGGGGACCGCTGCGGAGATCGCGGAACTGAGGGTCCACGGGAGGCCCCGGTTTCCTTCGTCCGCAGCCGCGTCTTTCTTGGTCGCACATGTCTCCAGTGGATGCCCCTTCTCTTTCCTCCGGGCGGGGACGGTGCCCAGGCCCAGGAAGTGTGCAGGAGAGACAGCCCGAAGAGGGAGAGCCCTGGCCCAGACGGGGGACAACCTAGTGAAGAGAATGCTGGCCAGTTTTTATTTTTTTGACACTTCTTTGGTTTTTTAAAAATTAGGGTATAATTCACATACCATGAAGTTCACACGGAAGTGCACAGTTCAGTGGTTTTTAGCATAGTCGGACCTGTGCAAGCATCACCACGATCTAATTGCAAGGCATATTCATTACCCCAAACACGGTGGGTCCCTCTCCACCTTTCCCCAGCTCCTGGATGGGCCCCTGCTGGACATTTCGCAGAAGTGCAGTCCTAGGACAGGGCCTTTTGTGTCTGGGTTTTTTTTTCTTTCCCACAGAGCACGTGTCTTTCAGGTTCATGCAGGGCGTAGCATGTATCAGAACCGCATTCCGTTTTATGGTCAATGATGTTCCTTATTTGATCTTTAAGCTGTGTTTCCAAAGATCTTTCAGTCAACTCTCTCAGTCTCAGCAAAAGGAAGCAGATGAAAAGGAAAGCCGGGACCATTTGAGCATCCATTCAGACTTCAGGGAGAGCCCAGGCTGGGCGGTGTGGCGGTACCACCCGAGCTGAAGAGGCAGATCGGATGAGGATGAATTACTTTCCAAAGGAGTAAAAGTCTGTTTCTCTTACCAGTTTGAAGAACTTAGACAGAAAGACATTGTTACTTTAAAAAAAAAAAAAAAAAAAGAGGTGCGAGCCAGCCAGGAGTCGAACCTAGAATCTTCTGATCCGTAGTCAGACGCGTTATCCATTGCGCCACTGGCCCCCTTAGCTGAGAGGTGTTGATGTTCATTATTCATCCGAGGTGTTCAGCACACAGTTTTGCAATGCAGACAGAAGTGAGTTGAACAAGAAGGCCCTGTGGACTCCGGTAAAGCTGACCGATGGTCTTTGTGGTTAGCTCGTGTAAGTTACATCCCCTTAAAATAGTTACATGTATGAAAGGAGTTTCTGCCTGGAAGCAGCGAAGCAGCAGCAGCGTGTACTGACAGAAGGACTGACGTTTGCGTGTTTTCCACTCAGGTGCACGCCTGTTTCTACTTGTGAATGTTTGTTTATGCGGCTCCATCAGCAACCTCGTTTTCCTTACCGGCTTAATACTGATGCTATGTGTGGATCAGTCATTAGCCACCCATATGATTTAAAATTTTGATATAATGAAAAAGACAGTGGAATAAAATACCTTATTTGAGTTATTAATCGTAGGTTTTCCGCCTCACTCTCTGAAGAGCCGTAATTCAAGACGGGGCAGGTAATTTCAGACTCTATGGTGCGGAACAGACGCTCAGACACCCACCCTCCCAAATCAGGCCAAAGGGTCGCAAGAACGCAGCAAAGGTCAACATTTTAGGAAGCAGATTCACGTAGGAACCTCGAAGTTTGGACTTACACGATCAAGTTAAAGAGTGCCCGTCACCGTTACATAAAGCAGCTGCGTATACTAACGGGCTGGACGCAGGCCAAACAGACACGTGGAGACAGAAAAGCATTATAAGCGGGGGTGGTCCTCTCCTCCGAGAGCCAGAAGCATGGGCGCTGGGGTGCCAGGGCGCCTGCCTCCAGCCTCCTGGCCCACTGGGCTCCCTGCCTTGGCCGGATTGTTACCTTCCCTTTGCTTCGATTTCCTCGTTTCTGCACGACGTCTGAGCGAGCTCTCGGCGCACACACTGATGGACACTTATGATCCTCGGCCTTTATGTTTCCCACCAGCCCGCTTTAGTTCCCTCCCCTCCTCTTCTCTGTTTTAAATACCGGAGAACTGTTTAAGGAAGCTCACCTACGTCTCCATGAGCAGCACAGGGACTTTTATTAAAGAGTTTTAAAAACAAAACTTCCTGTTTCTCTTTGCCCCTGGGGTCTGCCTTCGGATTGCACAACCTCGCTACGAAGCAGGCGGCGATTCTGAGCACTAAATCTCAGGCTTCGCTTCCCGGACCCGCAAGGAAGCAGCACCCGAGCTGGGGGGGGGGGGGAGGATTCTCGGGTGACCGGCTGGGACAAGGGCGCAAGTGTCCCAAACACCCCAGGGGTGCTTAAGCAAAGGTGGCGGGACCAACACAGACCTCTGGATAGGAAGTCGCCCTCCCACTTTTCAGCTCGCGGAATAAGAGGAAAAGCTGAGAAGACAGTGCTTCGTTGGAATTTCCTACAGCAACGTGGATAGAAAAAGCAGCAGAGAGCGCTGTGAGCAGGATTTGAACCTGCGCGGGAGACCCCATTGGATTTCGAGTCCAACGCCTTAACCACTCGGCCATCACAGCCCAGCATGGGGCTCCCCTTGACACAGTAAAATACACACTCGTGCAGGCCCTGCCGCAATCTGGTTGCTTCTGCGCAACTGGCGGGCTTACTTTGAGTGGACAGAACAGGAAACCATGCCCCAGCCCCTTCATCAGGTGTCTCCACTCAGCACCCCCCACCCCTGCCCCCTCCAACTCACCCCTGTCCTGCCAGGCCCCAGGCTCCAAAATCTCACCTCTCGGAGAGAAGGCGGTATTCCAGCATTGCAAGAATCCTTGATTTCCAGACTTCTTCTGGAATCTTCGTGGATTGCCTGGTTTTACTTCACGGTTGGCAGGAAAGGAAGTAAGGAGTGGTACCCAGCGAGCCCGGCGTCCCATGTGATTGTGCTCTCCACAGGACAGACTGCGCCTTGCCGCCGCCAGGAGGACGGCGGGACAGCATCTTACCAGCACGTCACACGCCCACACCCTTGGCTCCAGCGCTTCCACAAGGCCACGGGGAAGACGCGCACACAGCGGAGACCACAGCGCGCTCCGCTTTGTACTCTGCGGCAGTAATCGTAAGCACAAGGCTGGGAGAGACCTAATTATTCCGAATTATTTAACTGGATACGTCACGGCCTAACTCCACAGTGCCGGGCTATGCATATTTAAAGGAAAATGAGAAAAATCCTTATGTACAAACACGTATTTTAAAATAAAAGCAACGGTCGGCGCAGTCTGCATACGGTGTCACCATTGGAAATATATCTGTGTTAGATCGTACATACGGTTTTACCAAAAAATTCCCTCCAGGATAAGCAGTGGCGTCAGGCTGACAGGAGTCATCTGAGTGGCTGGGGACGCAGGAGGCGGATGCGCTGAGGAGCAGGAGGGAGAAAGTGCATCTCAGACGTCAGACGCACCTATTAAAAACAATGAAAAGCTCAAGAAAACACTAGAACGAGGAGGTGGGGGACAGAATTGTTTTCACCAGGGGCCTCCTCTGGACTGGTGCTCGGAGCTTCCCTTCTGGAATCAGCAGTCCCGGGGGCTCGGAGCAGGCCTCGCCCGGTCCCCTGGAGGGAGCGAGTCCCATTTGGAGTTGGTTGAGGAGGTAGAGGCCACAAGAAGAAGGCTCCGGAACGGAGTCCTCGCCTGACTCTGGGGGTGCAGGGCACGAGGCCTGGAACGCACACCCTGGTTTCGAGGCCCGTCGGGGAGCGGTCTTGCTTTGCTCTAGAGTGTTCCGGAGACTCGGAGGGGGTCCTCTCTCCACAGTGCAGCCTCGGACTAATCTGTCCCGATTCACAGAGTTCAAATAGCTTCAGCTTCCTCCTTTGGGTCTAGCAGTACAATTTCAAATATCTGTGTGTGTGCGCGCGCGCGCGTGCGTATTTTGTTTTTGTAGAGAAAGGAGCGTTTTCGGTCTGGCCCCGAGTGTAGCTCTCCTTAGAGCGCAGTTTCCAGGCGTTGCGTCACGGGACATGCTGTCGTGGCGAAGAGCTCTGAGTGGACTGACTCTGCAGCGACCTCCAGTCCCTGTCCCCGGCTTTGCCATTTAACCAGTTCGCAGCTCTGCGACAGACCCGGGACCCACCCGGGGCTGGCCTGGGGGCAGTTTCATTGGTTTAACTCCCGGAGCTCAGACAGACCCTTTGGAGACCCGTGGGGACCAACGCTGTGCAGTCCATCCACGGATCTGAGTGTCTTTTGAAATGTCTGTGGTTCTTTCTCAGCTGGATCTTGATTTCCCCCTTGGCCTATTCTGCCAAGGAATTCAGGAGTTTCTAGGAAAAAACAGAGAAGGAGGCTGGCCGCTTCAAAGGACGCCTTCCACAAGCTGTCAGCGCTCACCCTCCCTTCCCGCCTCCGCCTGGGGAGTTCACCTTCGTGGAGATTCTCTTCAGTTCCAACAGTGTCTCAGACTCTCGGTGCCGCCACGCCTGCCGTGTTGTTGTGCGCGTCAGCGTCCCCCAGGAGATGATCCTTCTCGCTCCTCCAGGATGGACTCCCCAGCCCAGAGCCCCGAGAAGCCAAGCGAGTGTAGACGCTGCCCAATGGAGACAGAGTTGGAAGGGAACGCACTGGCAAATTATTACAGTTCTCTTTAAAGCATCTTTGATTTTACAATTTGCTGCAGAGCCTTGCTCAGTCAACTTCCTTTCTTAGTTTCAGGAAGAAGGGCGAGGAGGGAACAAGTCTCAGAAATGGATCCTCTGCCGCCTCTGGCCTCTGTCAGCCAAGGCCACCGTGGGACGGCGGGTCCTGACGCGTGCGGTCAGCTGGCTTCCTCTCGAGGCGTTTCCGTAACTTGCTTCAGCATTAGCGCTAGTGTCACGGTTCAGTATCACTTCTTCTAACGACGTGGGAAGAAAGATGTTTTTCACAAGAGAAAGGAAGGAAAACAGGCGGCCAGGAGAGGACGGTGACCCCAGTCTGACCTGTGACCCCTCGCGGCACTGCCGCCGTGCACGAAGGCTCGCATCAGCTTACTCTGCACCAAACCTGCTGCAAGTCAGGAGAGGAAGAGGTTGTTCAGGGGCTTGCGGTGGACGGCGTGTTCCTCCAAAGCCGCAGCCCGGAAGCCGAAGCCCGGACAGGCGATGGTGTCTGGGGGTGCGGCCTTGGAGGCGAGGGGTCCGCAGGGCGCGGTCCTCAGGAACGGGATCAGGTGCTTACAAAAGAGGCCCATTCCTTCGTGTGCAGACACATGAGCCGGGAAGCCAGGACGAAAACCCTCACCAGGTCCAGAATCTGCCCGTGCCTTGAGCTGGGGCTTCCCAGCTTCCAGAACTTCGAGAGAGAAATGCCTGTCGCTTAAGTCACCCAGTGTACGGTACCCTTGTTATGGCACCCGAACGGACAAAGGGTTGGAGACACACGTGAGGCCCACGAGGCCGAGCCAGTTCTGGAAAGACAGCCCCATTCGCCTCGTGGTCGGTTCGCATCACACACATTGGCCTGAAATGTCCGTGTTTAACACCGGAATCAGCTTTCTGTGTTGGAGCACGGCTCTGTGGGTAAAGGTCCCTGTGCCTGATTTCTGACGTGGGGCTGGAGTGTGGCGAGGCCCCGGGGGCGGGGTACGCCAGGCCCTCTGCTGGCCGAGCCGGCCGGAAGGCCACCGCTTCCGTGGGTCCGACGACCGGGTCCGGGGAACACAGCGCTCACCCTCTCGCTGGCTGCACACTCGGCGCCTGCGTTAATTCTCTCCACTGGCGAAATGGCACCCGGAGGAGCAGATGCACTTGGAGGAATCCCTCGACTACATCTACAGTAGCTCGCGGTCGTTCCCCGCGCGAGCGGCCTCTCCTGCGACTACACGGGCCCGTGGGCTGGACGTGCGGACGGCATCGCCGCCTGTATCTTTCCAGCCCCCGGTGTTGGCGCTAATCTCTGTGATCCCTCCGAGAACACCCGTCTTGCTTTGCGTTTACTATTGTTATCGTTAGAGGAGTTTCTAGTGCCTTCCCCTTGGGCTTCTCTGCCATCACGGTGTTCACTCCGTGAGCCCTGGAAATGATATTAAAGGGACCGTCTGGAAATTAGGGAAGTGGGTTCAGCACGGGTTTAGGGACCCACGGTGCCCACAGTGGGATGCATGGGAAGCAAAACGTCACTGAGTCCCTCCCTCGCTCGGTGGGCAGCCGTGATGGTTTGTGTCTCTAGGAATTAACGCCCGCTCAGAGCCGGTTCCTAGCGATCCCCGAAATTCCTTGCCAGGTTCCCATCGATACAAATTGGGAGACTCATGCAGCTATTTTGATGTGTATCACACCTCCTCATGGGCCGCACTTTGTACTTGACCCTCTGGAGTCTCAAAAAAGGAGAGAAGCGGCAGCGATGGATCGTGGAGCGTATCAGCCGAGCTTAGCAGGACGAGCACCCGGAGAGGCCATTACCGATACCTCGGCTGGGAGGACACTGCCCTTCTTCAGGTTGGGAGGGCAGGGCTACTTCTGCCAGTTAGCGCTGAGGGGGGCGTCATCTGGAAGCGGGGAGCAACTTCCCTAAATACGGTTGAGCGGCGTGATGGTTCCCCTTCCAAGCTTATTTCATTCCAGAAGAAAAAAGAATAAAGTCTTTAATATTTCTAATGTGTAGCAAAATCTGGGACTAAAATACAGACCCACCCATCCCTAAATTATCAGGCCGTTCCCTCCTTCCCTTTCCACTCTCCTGTCCTGACCCGTTCCCCAAGGCGGGGATTTCTCTCTCCCCTGAGTCAGTTCATTTGTATTTGGGTCCCTTCATTTTTTAGCGGTGACTTTAGAAAGATTTGTCCTCCGGCTGAGAACACGGTCTCGCCAAGAGCAAACGCGGCACTACATTTTGTTGCCAAATACTGCCAGTGTGGTTGTGTGTCCAGCTAGACTGGGACAGCGCACGAGACCCAAGACCGAGACAACACGACCTCGTCCTGACGGTTGTCTCTACCAGCTGTGAGTTTGGGCGGCGAACCGCAGAACAGAGACGCCGTGCCTCTGCACGGAAGACTCATTACTGATGCTGAGTTCCGTGAGGACAAACGCCGTCTGCGTTCGCACTCGGCGCCTGGGACGGTGTTCCCTCGACATCCCACCTGCTCCTTCCCGGGTCCCAGAAGCCTGGTAGCGAGGCGGCGTCGCGGGACTATTTGTCCTCAGCTTACCTGCAGAGGGACAGGCTGGCCAGAAAGGGTCCATGGCGTCTGACCGTCTCCTGTGCTCAGGCTGCTCCATCCTGGTTCCCGAAGAGTCATTTTCTGTCACCACGAGAGGCGTCCCCGCGGCAGGGATACAGAAACAGGTGCAGACAGCGTGGGGAGGCCTCGAAATCAAATCCTCCAGCTGCAATCGTTTCATAACAGGCGGAAGTCAGACCTTTACGCTGTACACCTTAAAGTCGCACAGTCTGCATGTCAATTCTATGTCAACACCAGGAACATTTTTTTAAAAATAAAAACTTCTATTATTGATTCGGCCCCCCCCTTCCCAATTCTCCAGGATGACGCAAGAATTGGGGCCCTGGGTGAAGCTTTTGCTTGGTTATGGCGGTTTCCTTTGTTCATAAGTAGAGAGAGAGGAACGCACCGTAACAAGGAACATTTCCTGGACAGGCCCCCCGCAGGCAAAAGTCTCCGTTAGTGTAGTCACAGGCACAAACACGTGTGCACAGGCACGACTGTTTCCGTAGTGTAGTGGTTATCACGTTCGCCTCACACGCGAAAGGTCCCCGGTTCGAAACCGGGCGGAAACAACTATTTTCCCCGAAATGATGGGCAGGTGTTTTCACCCGAGCCACCGGAGCAGGTGCTGCACCAAGGTCGTGCCCCGCCCCCGCCCCCAGCTCCCCGCCGCACCTGCGTCAGCTCCGCCCTCGGCGCAGGTGCCCGAAGGCCGCCCAGCAAACAGGCCTGGCGGCGGTTCTCTCCCCCGGCCCCCCGGGCGCCCGGGGCTCCGCGGAAGCAGCGGAGCCGGAAAGGCCAGCTTTAGACGGCCGACCCAGGTCCAAACTGACCAACACAAACCTGAAATACAAAATGAATACATACACATAGGTATTATCACGTTACCATAAAAGTATGAAAAACAGGTGTTTATTGGAAATTATATTATTCTATTTGCCGTTCTGTTACATTAATCCTATTACTTAATCAAAACAATAGGACTGGTTAAAAGTGGCAATTAGTAGTTAATGGCAGGACTAAACAAATAATTCATGTGAGAAAACATGACAGTAATTTTATAATGTTTCTGTCCTCTGACAGAGAAACGTAAACTTCTTATTGGATATTTAAGTTGTGTAGACGATGTTATTGTGTATGTATAAGACGCATACGTGTAAGAATTTTTAAAAGGCTAATTACGATAAGACAAATTAAACAGATGCCCTATATTTAATAAAAAGCAACATTTTTTTTTCCGTCTACTGATTCTGTAGCTTATTTTTACTCTTCGTTTCCTTTTCCAATAATACTTCACTGAACTGCCTGCAGCCTTTGGGGCACTCTTTTCTTTAAGGCAGTGGTGAAACCAAGAGCGGGGAAAGAAAAGTCCCTCGAATGTGCAGCTCTGTTCTTCTCGGGCCCACGTTTCACCGTTCCTCCGTCAGCTCGGGTGACTGCGTCCAACTAAGAACCCTCTCAGGGACACCGAGCCGGCAATCCTCGGGGTGTTCCCGGACGGCGGGGAGTCCCGGGCCAGCTCTCCAGAAACGCCCGCCTGCTTTGCAGCGTGTTTGGGTTTACCTGCTGTTTCTCCTCGGGTCTTTCGCACCTCCCAGATCGTCTCCACGGCAAACATTTCTAGACAGTCAAAAAGTCTCATTGTGTCTGCAAATTCCGAGAAGCCGAAAAGCGAACAAAACCCCGAAGGATGAAGGCTTCCCTCTCACAGGTCAATAAACCACAGCCCTGTTCGCACGGGACGTGGTGTATGGGATGCGAGGGACGTTTAACAGGTTTTCGTTTTCATCGTCTTTTCATTTTCTTTGGTAAAAAATGCGTTGGCTGAATTTGCCAAAATTTACACTTGTGCCGTCGGCTAAATATGCAGATCAATGAACGAAGCCTAAGTTTTATTTGGGCAACAGATCATGAGGTTACGTGTGAGGTGGGGCATTCTGACTAGCGGATCTAACAAGTGGTTACCTTTAACAGGACGGGGATGAGAAGCTGTTTTCACACACAAAAAATCACTGAGACCAGGAGGAAAAAATAATATCTCATTCAAGGAGAAACACTTTAGCAAAGATCTACATCTCCGAGTGTCTTGGCTTTCTTCAGTGATCGTTTGGGAGGATAAAAATATTTCCTGGTTGTGATCGTTCATTTTTATGCTCCAACTTGAATGGGCCGTGGCGCCCACGGATTTGGTCAAACATTATTGTGGTCGTTTCTGTGAGGACGCTTTTGGATGGGTTTACACGTAAACCGGTGTCAGTGGAGGCTGAGTGGGGGGTCCTGGGCTTCTGGACCGCCCCGCTGGCAGTAATGAACAGTTGTCCCTCCCCCCCCCACTTTCCCTACAAGTAGAGAAAGTCAATGAAAAGAGAGAGTTTAAGTAAGAGCCAGAGTCTCATAACACTAAGCACATCATGTCCAGACATCAGTTGAAAAATCACTTGGCAAGCCAAAACCAGGAAAAACCTCAAACTGTATAAAAGAAGACATTCAACAGAGCGAGCCCAATAACAAGATGTCAGGGATGTAGGGATTATCTGACAGAGATTTTAAAGCAGCCACCTGAAAATGCTTCAATGAACAATTATGAGTATGCTCGAAACAACTGAAAAATAATAGAAAGCATCAGGAAAAAAATGAAATCAGAGAATCCAGAAATACAACACGAAAATTTTAGAATTGAAAAATTCAATAACCAAAACAAAGATCTCAGAGCCTGGGCTCAACAGCGGAAAGGAAGAGACAGAGGAAAGAATGCGTGAACTGGAAGACGGAACAACAGAAACGACCCTTACGGCAGCCCAGTGAACTGACACGCCAGCGTGGGAATGTCATGCAGCCGCTCTGCAAACGCGCTGGCAGATCTTTAGAAACTAAATATAAAATCACCCTGCGACCAACAATTGCTCTCCTTGGCATTCATGCTAGAGAAATGAAGACTTATGTCCACACAAATAACTGTGTAGGCGAGGAAAAGTAATTTTCCCTCTACCTTCTTAGATTCTTGGCTGAGACCTCCCCGCACTAAAGGACAAATTAACAAGAGAAAAAGGAACAGAAGTTTAACGATATGTATGTCTTCTGTATACGAGGTAGTGACAGTTTTCCTGGGCCTCGCCCCTGTATACAAGAGGTATATAGGTTATTAAACTTCTGTTTCTTTTACTTTTGTTAATCTGTCTTTTATAATGGGCGGTGGGAGGGCCTCGGTCAAGAACTTAAAAGAGTACAGGCAAAACATTTTTTCTCTCCTTCAATTGTGTGTGAGTGTTTACACCAACTTTATTCACAAGAGCCAAAATGCAGAAAAAATCCAGGAGCGAATGATTAAACGTCTATACCATGGAATACGAATCAGTGATAAAAGGGAATCAACTACTGATACCTGGAAGAATCTGGATAAATCTGCAGAGAATTTGGAGTGAAAAAAAATTCCCAAAGGTTATATACTGTATGGTTCCATTTATAGAACATTCTTGAAATGGTGAAACTGTCCGAATGGGGAGAGATGAGTGGTCGCCAGTGATTAAGGAGGGGATGCGGGCAGGAGGAAGCGGACGTGGTCCTAAACGGGCAATCTGAGGAACCCTTGGGCCGTTGGGAATGTTCTGGATCCTGACTGTTTGAATATCAATACACTGGTTGTAATATTGTTTTGCAAGATGTTACCATTACGGAAAACCGTAAGGGGTGCCTGGGGACACTCTGTGTTATTTCTTATGACTGTATGTGAATCCACGTGGATCTCAAAATAAAAAAATTGAATTACAAAACTTAAGTATTTAACACTTTCAGATCTCAAAACATTTTTTGTATTGTTTCATTTGCTCTCAGTCTTTTATTAAATGTTTCCTCTTCTGCTCATCTGCCTTCCCTCCTTCGCTCAAAGTCACTACGCTTTGGAGTGTTAGGTCACGTTGGTGATGACGTTTTTCACGTCTGGGTACCAGGACCTAGCAGCAAATAAGCAGAACAGGAGTACTATTTCCTGTCCCAAAATGATCAGTCCAGATACAGATTTCTTTGACTTATTGCTCAAAATGCCTCCCCCTGATTTTTGCGTGAGCTTTGGATGAATGATGGGAGTGACATGACACTTGCAACTTCTGTTAAAAACGACTTAAGTGTTCCCTGCCCCCCGCGACTTCAGAGAGATCAGTTCACAGGAGGGAACCCTAATGGGAGGAGTCAATTTGTATAAATTATACCAGACTGGAACACGACAGGCAGGATGTCGTAAGCATCTGTGAAATCAGCGACCTATAGCCTAGGTAACCTTCTGAAATGTCTCCTAAACCCCACATGACATTCTTTTGCCCCTCCCGGGTACCCAGAAATCTCACCCAGAAGTCTAAGTCAAGTCTGGCAACACACCTGTCAGTGGTCAGCCATTTCCCTTCTGGAAGTTTCCATGGCAACATGTATAGTATATATTATGTCTAATTTTTCCTAACTTCAGTATGAGGACACTCATGGCTGTCTCTCACTATCAGTTGAATACATGAGCTGTGATGGAAAGCTTACTTGAAATAACACGGAATCACGTGGCACAAAGTAGGCCCTCAAATGGGCCGTTTCTTTACTGAGAGTGGCTAGGCCATTGCCAAATATATTTTAAGGGAACTCTTTTCAGGGATGACGAAAGCAATTCTGGCACAGAAATCTGGAAATATTTTATTAGGTTGGGCAAAGTTGCAACGGTGTCTCCGTCTCAACCTGCTAATTAAAACGAGGCCATAAACTTCAGAATACCATGTTTTCTGAACACTTCAGGGAGTCAAGGGTACGAAAGAACCTATGGAGACTAAACTCCAGAAAGAGGCCTTTGTAGGATTAAAAAAAAAAAAAAAGGCCCCCGGTTGGCGTTCTCCCTGGCAGATGGGCGGAGGAGCACAGGAAGAGAAAACAATGAAGACCTGACTGGGAGAGCCTGGAAGGAAATCCGAGAGATTTTAAAAGTTTGTTGGTGGGCCTGCGTGACCCAAGCAGAGAATTCCACGTAGCCAAAACCACTGCCAACTGTCTCTGCTGTGGGCAAGCAAGCCAAAAAGGGGCCGAGGGAAAAGGCTAGAGAGTGGAGATAAATACTCACTGAGCGCCCCGCCCCCCCAAGCCTCTAAAGCCAGCAGTCAGGGCAGGAAAGCTAAGGGCAACCCATCCAAGGCACTTTGTATTAAACTGCCAAGAGCCATGACTGAGAGCTGAGAGACATCTCTCCAAGGCTCTCTGGAAGGAGAGAGATCTCCTGGCCAAAAAACAGCCTGGGGAAGACTGAAGAGCAAAGAGGTTGCCCAGAACCCAAACAGCAGAGAGAGTTCTCAGCGTTTGGAAAGCCAGGGGTGTGGTGGTAAGCCACAAAGAGAAGAGAAGGGGCTACGGAGAGCAAAAAATCCTGGTTTTTCAATTCAACTTGCACTGAATTTTTACTACAAGACAAACCGAATTAAGACATCTTACTAGTTTGCTTGGAGGACGGGGACTCAAAGAAATGTGCTAAAGATGAAGAACATGGTCTTACAGCTTTTATTTTTAAATTAAAAACAAAATTTATAAATGGCATGCTAGAAAGTAAGTAGTTGATTCGCCTTGTTGAAAGATATAGCTCTCCTTTCTCAAATAGAACAAAAGAAAAAGTGCGTTTCGAGTACTCAGATACACGTGTGTATAAAGTGGGTCGATGAACTTGAGAAGCAACCAAGAGTAGTAAGTTAGAAGAGAAACGGGAGGGTGGTGGGGTCCAACAGAGAAAGGAGGACCAGGAGAGGGTCGATCTGCGGCTGTTCGGCCCCCGGACACCTGCGGGCAGGTGGATCCCGCCGCACTGGGAGGCGCGCGCTCCGGGCAACAAAGGTTTCCCGCCTGCTTTCTCGGAATTGACCCACCGCGCCTGAGCTCCTCTGCCCGCTCAGGCCCAGATAACAGCCCAAACTACGCACTCACCCTGGTCTCGACTTCTTTTGTCATGGATTTGGGGTGTCTGAGTTCTCTGGGGACGGAGAAGGGTCAGAGTCTCTCGAGAGGGGCGGTGCACAGGTGTCCCCGCGGCCGCCAGGCCAGCACTCGGGCGCCACCACGCGTCCCTAGAGCCGCACTGCAGCCCCAGATTCGGGGCCGCGGGGCGCGGGGTCCCGGGCCCCCACGGTCTGGGCGGAGCAGACCTGCTCCAACCGTCCCGGGACCGGAAGCATGCGCTGCGCGGCGGCGGCTCCGCGGTCGGCCCCTCCCGGACTGGGTAGGAGAGAGGAAGCTCCGCTCGGCGCCATCTGTGTGCTTCTGCAGTTTGGGAAGGACCGAGTTTTCCCGAAAGAAGCCAGCTCAGCTGTGTCGGCCGTGGGACGTCTCTTTTCCCCTTTTTATAGAAGGAACAGCATTTCTTAAACTTTCTGCAGGGAAAGGCGCGCGTCAGTCTTGGTTCGTTGTGACTTTAAAGCACGTGAGTAAAGCACGCGTAGCAGGGCGGGCCGGTTAGCTCAGTTGGTTAGAGCGTGGTGCTAATAACGCCAAGGTCGCGGGTTCGATCCCCGTACGGGCCACACAACGCACGTTGTTTTTCATTTTGCAGCCACCCAGTCACGTGGAACCTGCAGCCTTACACCCAGTTACAGTGTCCTACGTCACCACTGCCGAGCGGTGCTCCTGGAAGCCTTGCTTTTGTGAAAGAAGCAATGGCGTCTGAGAGGCCGTATGGAAGGGCTCGTAAAGGAAACGGAGGGAGGAGACGCGTGCCGGGGCGGGGCGGTAGGGACGGTCAGAGGGCCCGCGCCCCTCGGAAGGCCCTGCCTTGTGGCCGTCCGGGCTCCCGGGGGGCCCTGGCCGCCGCGGCCGGTCCCTCCGCCCGGTGTGGGAGGGCGGGGGCGCCCCGGGCCCCCGGAACTAGCTGGAGCCCGGGTCGAGGCCGCGCATGCTCGGCGGTCGCACGGGAAGCTTCGGGCCGCCCCGGGTCCTAGCGCCCGCCGGGTCCTTTTCCAGAAGTCTTGCCCCGGGTCCTAGCACCCGCCACATCCTTCCCGGGAGTTCCTTCCAGCTGCTTCAGCTCGCCCAGGCTCTGCCCCGCTGGCTGCCCACTTGCTCTGCGCTTCCCCCTGTTGCCGAGTACGGGGCAGCCACGAAAGTGACATTAGCCATACTGGTTAAATAGTAACGTAAGCAGTGCCTCGGACGTGGGGCCAGGGATGTAGGAGATGCTCAGAGAATTCCAGAAAGCAGGGCTTCGTCTGTGCGGTCAGTGCTGCATCCTCTGGTCAAGAACCGGGACAGGCTCAAAGTTAAAGGCTGAGAAACCTATTTAAAAAAAGGTAATGAAGAATATTCAGTACTCATTGTACATTAAATACTGCCCCCACAGATCTGGAGTACGAGGCCTCGACAGGCCGATGCTGACCTGGAGGACCAAGGGGGCCGCCCGCCGGGCCGGCAGACGGGGACCTGCACTTGCCCGCAGCCTGCGAGGAGACGGCAGTCTCAGCCCGGCGCCCAGAGTGCGGACCAGCCCTTCTACCCCATCCTGCGAGCCTGAGGAGCCTCATGGGGTCTGTTGGCTCGGATAAGGTAATCCCTTCACGTGGCCAGTAACTACATGGGCCCCCTCTCCTGCAGTGCCCCCTCGCTCTGCCACCTGTCACCACTGCGTCCCCTCTGGAAGTGCTATCCTTACTTTCTCCTGCGATTCTCTCCAGTGTGCAGCAGTAACTATGAATATGCATTTTCTCCCGGTGTGACCGGAAGGGTCGCATTGTGCACACTGGCCTCCTGCTTTTGTCCACGTGCTGCACCTTGGGAGTGTCTACTGAGCAGCACGACAGAGCCTCACGCGGCATCTTCGCTTTATACTGTGCAGGCCCAGCACCTGTTTTCAGTGGAGTTGGTCCAGCTAGCCGGAAGTCGAGTGAGAGCTTTTCAATCCGTCCCCCACCCCCCCACTCGGGAGGTTCACAAGCAGGGCTGGAGAGAGAGCAGGAAGAGGACGCCTTCAGTTTTCTGTGACAATGTGAATAAAACACTTTGTGCGAAACCATACGAGATTTCAAATAGTACCGAGGTAGGAGTCCGAAGCACACTGTGGATCAAAGGAAGTCATGTAGAGATTCGTTCAAAGGTAATTTCCAGAAAAAGCTAGGATGAGGAGTCAGATAGATACAAAAATGAGCTTGTGGTTAGACAATAGGATATTTTCAGCTGTGTCAGTTCACAAAAGCGAAGTCTACTAAATTGTTACAGCTCGCGGCATAGATCCGTAAGAGGAAAGAGAAAGGGCTTCCTTGTGGATCTAGAAGGTAGGCCCCTGTCGCAGCTTCCGCACTATTCCAGACAACTAAGAGTCGGCCTCGGTCAGCCCTGTGTCATCCTGGCTCCACTAGATCGTGAGGTAACAGGTGTCGGGGGAAATGAAAATGGTTTTCTCTGTTTCTATTGGAAAAGTGCCCTCCCCCTGCACCCCCCCCCCCCACCGGCCATGTAGTGTTTCCTTGGACACCTCGTGAATCTGAGTCTTCACTGGAATCTTCAGAGTAGAAATAAATATCTCTGTGGATTAAGTCCAGTCTTCAGGGTTTACATCGTGGAGTATTTCTAAGGTCGTGGGCCAAATGCCCTCTAGACAGGTAAGAATGTACCTCCAGGATGAGCTCAGGGGCCTCTGGGGAGAAGCAAGTGGCTCCTCAAGGAAGTACAGAGAAGTTACTATTCTTTCTTTCACTTCAGTGAGGGAGATTCTGCCCTCATGTTGTTGTCACTCGTGGGCTACCGTGCACGCACGTGACCTTGTTCCCACGCAGGAAAGTGTGTTCTCCCCCTGCTGTTGGTAAGGAAGCGTCTTTCTGCTTTCGTCGCCCCAGCCCAGCTTCAGGAACCCAGGCGCTTCTGGAGCAGAGTCGTGGAGATCCAGGCCCAGCAGGATGGTTGTGGTCGTAACGTCGTCGTCGGAGCCAGGCCGCCGGGAGTCTGTAGCCAAGTCTCTGGTGGTGTCGTCGCTCCTGTGAAGCATTGAAACGGTGGTGGTGGTGGGTCCGTTGAAGATAAAGCGCTCTGGCTGCGGCTGCAGGCGCTTTCAGGGAAGCGAAGTAAAACCAGAGAACCACGTATAGATGTCAGATTTAAGATGGCTGTCGTTAGGATCTCCAAGAGCGGGAGAGCTGGTGAGAATTCACAACACGAATAATGCCACTTAGGAGTTTCGGTTGTTTCTGGGATACGCAAAACGAGACGACAAAGGCACTCCTGAGTAAGTTTTAGACAAAATAGCTCCAGACATAGTGACTTATCGTATTTTCAAAGGAGATAGCAAACACTGCGTCTGATTCACAGAAGTGGGTGAACACGGTGTCCACAGAGAAAAGGTCTGGAAACAGACGTAGAACAATCCCGAGACATAAATGCTGCAGATGGACACATCGCATGGTAAGAACATAGGACGAATGTGTCAGCGATATGAAACAGGGAGTCTGGTGAGTCTGGAGTAAGTTGTACGCATTTACATCTTCCTAAGACTCCAGAGGCAAGTGATGTAAGTCTCCATGTGAAATTCAGAGGCCCAGAAGATGCTAGATTCAAATGGAAGAAGTAAAGCTGCGACCGAGTTAACGTTTAAAAGAATAGCTGAGATTATGACTGATTCCACTTTGCTACTGTTGTCTAACATCCGACGAAACGGCGCCCGGACTTTCCGTGTTGGTAGAAACACAGGAAAAGTACCGATGAGTCTCCAGGCATTTCCTGCTCGGTGGACGATTTCTGCAATATTTATATTAACATTTTACCCATGCAAATCTGACTTAGGGAAGACTAAGCTTTTCTCCTCCTGCTCCCCTTCCTCCTCCCCCTCCTCCTCCCCCTC